>LD355082.1:327894-339485 GCA_001465055.1 Ptychodera flava | reverse complement strand
TATGAGGATTTCCTTGTTATCTTTGATGAGAATTGCATTGGAAAAACTGTTGGCAACATGCAGTGCCACCTTAACAGTATAAGACAAAACCAAGTACACAGGCGGAATTGTGTAAATAATCAGATTTATTAAACCAGCGAATTTTTCCTTCATTGATAACGATTCATTATCAGCTGAATTGTGCGATCAAACGATGCTTGTCAGTATAACTTTGCATAAAACTAATTGAAGGCCCTGGTTTACACTACAGACGTTTACAATCAAGCATACCCGGTATTAGATAATACTACATGGATGAGGACTTTCCAAGCAGGAAATTAGCATCAAAAGCTTTGATCGTGTTAATTATTCAAGTGATTGAGATATAGCATTACATTTGTGAAATAAAATACTAGTATTGAAGATCATGTCAGTGGTAGTGGGGCCAGAAAGTTCTATGACAGTCACAGTGACTGGACACCCAAATATCTTGGTGTATCATTGTATACAGTACACAAGCTTATAATATAAGGTTATTCCCAAAATGCTGGGATTTATGTCCAAGTACATCGTGCAGTGGAGGTATTGTCCGAGACGCATAGCATTGAGGACAATGCCAAAGCGATATACGAGGACATAAATCCCGGTATTTTGGGAATAACCTTATCATTATGCACCTTTTTAGCCCATCTTTACAAGGTTAACGTCGAAATTAAGTGTCTTTTGGACAGGCTTTTGGATGCCCATCAAGCGCTGTACTGAGCGATCGCAAGCAGACTGGGAAGGCATTGAGTGCGTCCACTAAGTGACTAAGCACACAGAACAAAAGTTCACCCCGCGCTGCAAAGAGCACATGGTAGAAATTGTACGTCAGCAGCATAATTTTACTCAAATTCACAGGTTTTGGACTGACCATGATTTACATGTAATTTGTGAAGTACTGAATGCTAAGAAGTATATATTTTTGTAAAAAATGTAAAATTTTCTCTTCTTTTCCCCATGTTGACGTAAAGGTGTTTTGAGGTCAAAGGTCACATAGCGTCCAATAACATCTACAGTTATTGTACTCCGCATCAAAGTTATTGTACTCTGCGTCTTCTGATACCGAAATTTACTGTACGACGAAACTCCATAAGTTACAGATGCAGGTGTATAATAGTGCATGATACGCGCACTCATTATCAGAAAAAAATGTGAAATGTTGCAGTTTCAACATTATACATACATCTGTGTCCCGAACAGGTGCACAGACTATAACTATACCGGTACATGTATATACAGCTTTACAGTTACGAAGAATCACTTGACTGTCAAAACAGAATGCCGATATGGTCTCCTCTAGCAGTGTAGTACTGTACACATAGAGCTAGCAGTCCATACTCTTTTCCATTTCCTTTGTACATGTTTATCACGATCACCATGATCTAAAATTAGACCGTGAACGTGCCCAGAAGGACACAATTCTAATCTGTACGGAAACTTTAAGTGGGTATAGGATTCTTGTACCATCTCTCGACTTGGCATTTAGTAACTGCCACTGTTAATGCACTTTTTTGATGTTCATTCGGCCACTCACATGTACCGTACAGTAGTGCCTATGATTTGAACTCATCAAAATCAGGTAAATTTTGTGACTGCATTTATATAAAACAAAAGTTCCTATGCTGGAAAATAAATTTGCATGTATCACAGTAGTGTTGCCGGCAAATTTATCATGAATAAAATCAAAGCCTAATATCATGAATTATTTAATCAGCTCATCTTATGAATGTAAAACTATTGAATATTTGCCAATGAAAGAGAAAATTAAATAGCTGAAACAAATTAGCCAGTGGGTGAAATTTTGCTCTCATGGAGTGTATTGAATCTTGTTTGCTTTTTACAATATTACTACCAGATACTTGGGGATATATATTTTAACTTTGAAAAGTTGCTCACTATAGGTTATACTTTGGGACAGTTATTCAGACTCTAAAACTACAATATTCCTCTGGCCTCCCACTTATGGGCCTCATTTTGAAGCTTATGAAGTAAATAACGTTTTCACTGGCTTAGTTTTGTAAAAATTGGGAATTCGAATTTCCCCCATAGAGATACATGTAAAACAGGAATGGTGGCCATTTCGAATTTTTAATATCGGTTTAAAGTATTGAGTACTTTGCCTCTCTAGTACAAAGTTTGCACAGTGGTAGCCCTTAATTTTTATTATTGATATTCAGGAAGAGAATTGGTGAAAGTTTTCTTGAGGAAATTTTGAGCAAAAGTTTAAATCTTTCTTTTTTTAGGTGCAAACTAGCAAAATACATGCTTAGTACATGTACCTTTCTTAATAATTCTGTAGTTTATCCAGTATACACCCTATACATCAGAACCGTAATTGTCTTCAAAAGACCTCTGAACACTGAACCAAATTATTTCTTCCTGCCCATCAGGCAGGTAACTGTAAATATCATCTGCCTGGACAAAATGTAGAGAGAGCAGGGCTTGGGCATTTCTTGTGCCTCCTTTTAACATGAGATGAAAATATTGTCATTAGCCTCTGCCAATCATGTATGTTTGATCAATGATTAGTATGTAGTAATTGTCTAGTACTGTAATTGGTATTTTAATTGCATGGTAGATTAAGATAAAATTAGGAAACAACAAGAGAATAAACGTTAAATAAATGAATGTATGAGAGATTGAATGAATGAATGAATGTATGAGTGAGCAAATGAATGAATGAATGAATGAATGGTTGAATGAATTAATGTGTTATCAACTTCTCTCCATGTTGTCTTAGGCATAACATGCAATTTGTTATCTTAAAAGGCCATATATACACCACCCGCTTAATTTGAAAGTTACTGGGGCGTGTACATAATTACGCTTGATGAAAGCCTTTTGTAGCCACCCGTACAATAAGCACTATATACAGCATATGAATGCACTGGCTCATGGTAACAGATTGAATCTAATTGAGTAATTCCAAAGACTTGTCAACAAAGAGGGAGCAGTCAACCGTACCAACTCTAAACGCATTGTGAGGAAAGCCTCTGTCAGTTTGACCAGGCGTTTCATCAACGATTTTCTTCCCGAAATCAACAGAGTGGACACACTGAAGCTTGTTAAACATACTCTAAAGCAATTTGTTTTGATTTTCCTATGTACAGTTTACATAAGCAATCGTCAAATATTTGTTTACAAAATTTAATGTCTAATGTAACATATAAGTGCTTACTTTAAAATAGTAGATCAGAGTCATCTGAGGTCATCGGTTTCAGAGATCAGTGTCATCTGAGGTCATTGCTTTCATAGGTCATAGTCTTGTGAGGTCATTGTTTGGTGAATCAGTGTCGCCTGAGGACATCATTTCGTAGATCAATGTCATTTGAGGTCATGGTTTCATTTCAATAACATATCTATTCTGAACTTTCTTAGACTTTCTCATGTCTTTCATGGTTCAATTGTTTTTAACTCTAAAAATTGTTCAGTGTTCAACTATTATTTACTGAAACTACAGTGTACATGTACGGCTAATTGTCTATTGTGTATATCTTGTCTTAAAATAGTCGCCTTTTGATTCAGACATACATTGGCGTGACATTGCGCTCTTTTCTAACATCTCTTCATAATGTTAACCTTTAGTGCACCTGCTTGAAATTGGATGTTAAATGTCATGGATGTCAGATTCTGAGATTTAGATTTTGCTGCATCATGATTTAATTCCAAAGGCCAGTAACAACTGTAGGCTAGTAGTTAAGGAATGTTACTAATGACAATGCTGCTTTGACATTTTCTGGGCAGTATGTTGAAAAAACCCCGCACATCCTATTCATGTGACCCGTTTGCCCAATATATTATCAACTACATTACCCACAAGATTTGATGTTCAGTTTGTTTTGAAGGAATTGGTGGAAGTCATCAAGGTACATGACAGAAGAAGGGGATCTTCACCATATCTGAAAGCATGATCTCAAACAGATGATGCAGAATGGGAAATGTGACTATTACAAATGCACTAGTGTCACTGACTACTGATCACCTTTTCCATATCAGATAACCGCTTGATTACTTTTTGTATCGGTATCATCTGTGTCCTAGTGTTAGGGCAATGGATGTACAGCTGCTCATGGCCCGTGTGTGTATTATTAGTAACAGCTACACGTGATCTCTGAAACACAAAATACTACAACATCCATGTATCGTTGCCATAGGCAGTGCTTGGATGGTGATACTAGTACATGTATGTCTTCCAAATATTTGCAAAAAGGTTAGCAGTGACTACAGAGGTTGTCCATATTCGCCAATCTGTTTGTACGGTATCATACATGTATGCCCTGTGGCTGCTCTGTAACTGTCTGTTTTTCATTCCCTTTTAGACAGTTGCAGAGCTTTGATAAAATAAAGCTTTATCTATAACGAGCGCAATCAATCAATTAAGTCAGTTGAACTGTACTCATCTTCAGAGGGTTCAAGCCTGAAAATAGTACATGGAAGGAATCAATTAGTGTCTACAGGAGTGTGTGTACATTTTGTAATCAGAGAAATAACACATTTGTAAAAGGCACAGGTGCGGTGTCAGAGGTCGAAATCCAGACGTGCCATTTGTTATTGGATAGCAGAGGGAGCTTGATTCCAAAGATATTGCGTACATGTTCACTTATATATGCTTTTGAGGCCAACCTTGGCAGTGAAGATAAAATAAATCAATTTTTTTTTTAGCACAGTTGTAGTTTCCTCCATTCCCAAAATAGAGGGCAATAATTAAAGGTATACAGTCACCTGTAATCTAAATATGCCCATATATGGTCAAGGGGCATTCCTTGGTATTCAAAATACCCATGTGAGGGCAATGTTTTTAAAACGTGGCCACCTGCTTAAAATCCGTGATTGGTTAGATTAGCTTTCCTCATGAGAAAATTAACGTTTGAAACACTTTTGCTCATGTGTAAAGGGAGACGATACCAATATACTGTCTGACTCCTTGAGTCAGCCAAAGAATTTCAGAAACTTTTTATGAATCAATGTATAACTACGGGTATGTAATGCATAAAACACTTTGTGTCTCGAATTTGAAAGATTTCCATAAAGGGAATTGCAACCATTCCCTTTTTCAATCAAGGATAATAATACAGACGTCACCATGCAAAATTTTGTTCTGGAGAAAGAAATTACCGTATGAATTTCCTGACACTTGCAATTCAAAGTGGCCATCCCCTGTGTTATCCCATTGAGGGAAAAAACCAAACATGTTTTATCTTCACAAAAGTAAGGCGGTGAAAAGTTTAGTTGTACCATGAGCTTTTGAAATGAACCCAACAAGTAGTAGAGCAAAACGTTTTGTAAAGGTTCAGAATCCAAAGACCTGTCCCCGAGGCAGTGCATTCTATTACCTTGACGTAATATGCGCCTCAAAAGTGAAAGACTTCAACTTTTGCTCAAACTTTCCTTAAGAAATATTTCAAGCATTCTCTTTCAAAATCAAGAATAAAAATCGGGGTCACTGTGCAAATTTTTTTAACTAGAGAAAGAAATAACCCAAGATTTACTGATAGTTGAAATTGAAAATGGCTGCCATTTCTGTGTTAACTCTATGGAGAAAAATAAAAATTTTCAAATCTTGAAAAACTGAGCCAAAGAAAAGTTTTCTTACACCAAGAGCTTTAAAGTGAAACCCCACAAGTGGTATATAAGAAAAAAATTGAAAAAGTTTGAGAGTCCAAATGTCTGTCCCCGAGGCGCATTCAAGCAACAGTCAATAGCCTAGCATATTAATCCGGAGAGAACATCGCACTCTTTTGGATTTCTTTCCCAAATCAAATCTTTTTTCTCCACATGATGTCATCACATTCCCCGTTGTCTTTCCTGCCCAGCGGTGTCGTTTGATCTAACAGGCATGGACCCGGAGAATTCATACTCATTAGCTCTTCTTCTACACGGAACCTTGCATTTTATGACGCACAATATTCGCATCAGTATTCATTTTTGTCTGACCGCCCGAGTATTTATTCCGTGACCGAGTTCTAGAAAACGTTCTCTTAAGGCCATTCACCACTGCTAACATGTTGGGTTTACACGTAAAGGTTTAATCCTAAGAGTCCAATAAAAGGAGCATTACCATGCAACCTGAGAAGTAATTGATCAGTTTCTATGTATCCAAAGTTTTTTTATTCATTGATGTTTACTCTGTGCCAGGTCAGTTGAAGTCATACTTAAGGGCAAGGATATGAAATTCTTTATATATAATCATCCCAACCGAGAACACAATTTTCACAATTTTTCCTTTCCTATTTTCTGTATACAATGTATCCGTGTTTTTGTCTGCTTCGCTGTTCTAGCTCTGGCAGGCTGTTAGGACAGCCCTTTTTCCCAATCAAAAGATTTCGATTGGACAAAGCCTGCGTAGCGGTGTATATGTATAGTGACAAAAATAACTTTTACGTCACTTCTCTGTGTCAGCTTTATTAGGAATCCTGATATTTATAATATCCTGTATTTTATTTTTTGTGACAATAAAGACATAGCATTTTTTGTAGTCTATTGTTAACCCCAGTGAATTTTTGAGATATTGAAGATGTCTTTACAAATTTATATTGAACGCTGGGGTTTCTCGTAGAAGGGTGTGAAAAGTGGTTGACATAGCAACTCGTCAATGTAAAACACATACACAGCCATTCAGGTGCCATCATTACGTCTCTCTGTTCACCGATATGAAAAGGTAATTTTATTTCAATCAATTTGCAATTGTTACGAAATCGATTTGGGAACTCAGTCGTGAGGTGTTCATTCAATGCAAGCGCCGCAATCAACTAAAATTGTGTGAGTGAACGCACTAGAACATTTTGTCATTTGAAAGGGACGCATGACCGATTGAGCAGTAAACTGTATTTTTTCCAGTTTTTGAACTCTCTCTCTAACAAGATATCTATTGCATTGAAGATAGGGATGTTGATTTGTGATGGCAAACTCACAAAATTGTTGCATCATCGCATTTTTCTATCTATTTCCTCCAAGATGAAGACGTCGAAGTTTAATACCAAGATGTCGGTTGTGTCGTGTCAAAACAACTTAAGGTTCAACTGTGGCATGTAACTAAATAACCTCGTTTTCACCTGAAGCATTTGAATGTATCCATTGAAAGGTGACTGTTGCTATGGATACTGTTTCCAAAATTTCCTATTTTGTACATTTTGGTGTTTAGGCTCATCCACGCTCATGTGTAACATTAATGCTCTCCCATTGGCCAGTTGTTTTTGTGTTGAAAGTGTTTCATTTCATTAACAACAAATACACTGTGTATGAAAACATGTACAACTGAAATTGAAACTTTTCAGAACATTCACTAGCTGCTCAGATAGCAGTTTTAGTACAAATCGCATGCCAATTCACCGGCAAAAGATATCGTGTAAAGAACAAACTATTACTGGTAATAGAGAAAGCCACCTGTGTAATCAACTTGTCATATCATCTGCCATTCCGCTGGAAGACGTTGAAATCTCAGGCGGTGCTCGGAATGGAAGGAACCGTGGGTGGCTTTAAGGGTACGTGTAATTTTCAACGGCAGATTGATGTCAGGCAAGGCAAGGCATTTCTGCTTTGCCGAATGACTCCATCGTGGTACAAACTCCGTACAATTCATCCCTGGATGACTTCATTCTGTGCGGCATACAAGGTGGTACAGTTTCAATAATTGCTTTTCCTGGAAAAGGTGGCCGAGGTCATCAGTCCCTGTAGGGTACATGTATACATGTATCTGACAGCAGACGGTTTAACTCTGTCATAAAAGAGGAAAAAGTGTAGTCGGTTTATTATATTTACGTCAATCAAATGGCAGAACTACAGAAATTGCTCAAAATACTTTCATGCAGATTGGGGTTCTGCACCTACATATTGTACATGTACATAAAGCGTTATAGAAAGCCTCAGCTGATTTAAGTTTACAGATATTTTTTAGTATATTAAAAGGTTGCATAATTATTTTATAACTTAAGAATATTATTGTATGTGCTGACACTATATTTTTATGTGCACCAGGCATTACTTCATGCAAACACATTTAACATTGCGCACAAAGTATTATTTTAGGTTAATGTGCACATAAAAAATATCTGTTGGCACATAAAATTTTATTCTTTAGTCATAAATTAATCATGAAACCTCCTAATAAACTGCATGTACTATCTGTAAACTTAATTCAGCTGAGGTTGTCCATAAAGTATGCTGAAATAGTTTTATTTTCAATAAAATTTTTAGATTTGTTCTTTTGATCACAAGGTGTTGTTCAAGGGATTGTAGTTATACCCTTATACTAATTCTACCACTACCGTAACTTTGGATGATTTTTCCTCTACTTTTGTTTTGCATTTCAGTGGTAAGTTTTATTCTGCTTAGCAAAGCATATTGAAAGGCATGCTATGTGTTGTTAACACAAAGGGTACATGTGTAGATTTTGAGCTGTTATCGTATCGTATTTGAATTCTAGAGTTTGGACTGGTGTTCACATGTCAACAATAACAATGCAGTCTGCACATGTACAGGCTGAGTTGACAAGCTGAATGTGTATCTCAGCATGCTTATAAACCCCTTCACCCCCATTTCACTGTCTAGAGGTCCAACTTTACCATAAAAAACAATGGGATTGGTTCAAACCACTGTGGTGAAAGGGTTAAGGAGTAGAACATACTGTGGTTGACTTTAAAAAAATAGTGAAAAAAAATCACAGGTTACAGCTTGAATTCTTGCCCTTTGATATTACTTGGTTTCACACTTCCACATGTATGCTCTGTTTATGTACATGTTCTGTGTACAATCAGTATGAAGTCCTCGACTTGTACCGATGCGAACAATTTCCTTGTGTTATAAATCAATGAAAGGAGGTCTTTATTGTAACAGAGAGAGCCACAGCACTGAAAGTACATGAGAACATTTGAACGGTGGAAGAGCAGGTGTTGTTTGTGCCAGCTGGGAGCCGGAAAACAAGTTAACGAAATTCCTACTCACAAAGGGGAAAAAATAAGACTGTGTTTGCCTGTGGAGACAATATTTTCTGATTGAGTAGACTGAGTTAAAATGTGATATCTAAAAGCTAAAAGACACGTTGAAGATTTTCCATTTTGTGGGAGTATGTCCCTAAGGTATTTTCTTTGTCAATTCATTGCCATACCGGCAGTACTATGCTTTACGACTGTGTATTTTATGGTTTTTTGTACTGTTGTGTCCTGTGGCAATGTATGTGCGGTTGTTTTCACCATGGAGTCTGATTAATTTCCAGTTTAATAATGTACCCTTTTTTCTCAAAATTTGTCTGCCCAAAGTGAAAATTTCTGTGTTTCCAATTTTTACAGTGAAGGGCAGCAGTAAAACCAAACCCTTGTGTTTATACTGGTGCCATACAGTATACAAAGTAGGGTAGACACATATTACTGGACACAATTTACAATTTTCAAAATTTTGCTGATGGCTATTAAGTTGTTTTTGCCATCTGAAATGGTTGAACAACGACTACACAATCCTTACTTTGTTGAAAGAAACATATTTGCGCATGTGTTCCATTCATATTGAAACCAAGTAATGAGTACTGTTTCTTGTACATATAGGTACATGTATCATCAAATACGTGGGGATTTATGTTAATGAGATCCTCTCTCACAGAAAGTAGGTCGCCAGCATTTCAGTCGGAAAAACAAGTTTAAGTGTTTATTCCCAGTTGCGGTTCATTTGAACTGATTTATGAGTTCCGTACATGCTCACAGAATCAAATTGCTTTTGGGTAGACGCGGATTCATTTGAACTAAAGTACAAGCAGCATGTCATCTGCCTGTGCTTACCGGGGGTATACTTGTGTCATACCCGGTCTGTAACAAGCAGTCTGACATTTGGAATTTCTACTCTTACTTTTTTAAGAAAGCAAAGCTATTCTTTAAAAAAATTAGGGTAGCATGCGCTTCGGGGACAGATATTCATATAACTCTGAAAATTTTTACAACCCTTGTTTTTTAGTCTACCACTTTTGAGGGCTCATTTTAAAGCTCATGGAGTATTGTAAGTAATATTGCTTATATTTGTGAAAATTGAAAAATTGACTTTTCCTTTTGGAGTTTACATACGGCAGGTGATCATTTTGAATTTCAAGTGTCAGGAAATGATGTGTAATTTGTTCTGTATTACCACATTTTGTGCAGTGATTCCTGCATTTTATTCTTAATTTCGACAGGGAATGGTTTAACTTTTCATTATAGAAAGTCAAAGCAAAACTTTAAGTCTTTCAATTTCTAGGTACATACTACAGGTACTTTAGGAGACAGTATGTATACATGTATGTTTGCATAGATGTATTTCATGTGGTTGGCCATTTTCAAACTTGGTAGCCCGTGGTGGGGAGGAGAATAAATCCGAACCTACATAATTGCAGGGGGAGAGAGGGTGTATCATTTTTTCTGTCCGTCTGTGCGTTCGTTCATTAATTATCAATGGCTGTTTAATAAACCTTAAACTTATGTATTTTGAACACACTGTACTCGATACTTGAAGCGGTGTGATTATAAGTGAAAACTTTTAATTCATAGGCTTAGATTTAGTTCAGGTGTACAGTTTTCAGTGTCTGTGAAGCAGACTCATTTGTATTCCATGGCGTACGTAGTATAAATGCATTATTGTCACATCAAAACTATCAATCTCCCAACAGCTGGAAAATGTTTGCATCTGTTCACATATACAGACATATTTGATGATTATCGTGATGTCTATTTTAGTAACACAAATACACAGGATGATTCTTGAACTGTGATCTGTGTGCGGGATGTTGCTTGCATGGTATCCGGGCACCAATGGTATTCCACTGTACCAGTGGCAATATTAAAGGGATAGTTGATAGCCAATACATGAGAAACAGTTTATTTGTTGGGGATGGGGGGTGTTAGACCTAGCTCAATTCATTTTGCATGCACCAAAATCACAATCGAATATTTTCTGTAGTTGTTCTGAAACACGGCCAGTTAGGATATTTATTTCCAGGAGACTGGGTGGGTTGATGGGTTGGGGGTAGGGGGTCAGCACTATAACGAATGAAGTACATTTCTCATGTGTCAGCATTTATGATTGACGGTCTCCAAGTGGACCCAATGTTTCCATCTGCTTCTGAATGGACAGGGTTCAAGTACCGGGGTACATATCATACATAGTGTGTTATCTACTGGTATTTCATCCTGCCTGATCATTACTGCTTGTGTCAGTCATGAACTAGACCTCATTCGGTATCCCTCTAGTATGGATTATATAAAAGGAGCACAAACGCACTGCGCTATACATTGCCCACAATTCTATTTGTGTTGTACTGGTACTGTGTACCAATGACGTTTATACTTTTCTTTATGAATTTTTTTATTCAACATATGGGCAGTAATGTGAAGTATTTATGTAATGTTTTAAAATAGTTTTTAGTCCCCACGGATACCGTCCGGGGGGACTTATAGGTTTGGTCATGTCCGTGCGTGTGTGCGTGCGTCCGTCCATGCGTCCGTGCGTGCGTGCGTGCGTGCGTGCGTCCGTTCACGCAGATATCTCAGAGGTGCCTGAAGCGATTTCATTCAAACTTGGTACAAGGATTACTTCATATGTCATACAGATGCACG
>LD355082.1:300504-314747 GCA_001465055.1 Ptychodera flava | reverse complement strand
AAGTTCCTTGAGTGGTCATTACCGGCAGAGATGAGTCATTTATTGAACGTTCCTCAGATTACTTTATTATGCAAGTCACAGGCCTGATGTACCCGTTGCATCAATGTTATTCAACAGCTACCTAGACCACAGCTACCTAGACCACAGCTACCTAGACCACAGCTACCTAGACACAAAAGATGGACAAGCGGGGACTGTGTCATCAACGATGACTTGTTTATACATGTACCACCAGCGACAGACCACTTTAATATGATCTGATAGATTTACTGTTAGTGTTATGCATAAATGTTAAGTAGACTTCAAGATGGTGTACTGGTTGAGTATGTCACCTCCACACCAATCGAACCTGACTACAAAGTTATCAGATTCACAAAATATTGATTGAAGTGATCATGAAAGATCTTGTGTAAGAGACCAACGTTACATCTTCTGCCGGTACACATGAAAATAATCCATGGTGATAGTTTGACAATTGCAAGTTAGAAATACGTATTGTATGTACATCGCAAATGTTTATTGTATATGTTGATTTTTTTGGCTGTAATTTTCATATCAGATATTATTTATTGAGATATAGAAAAATTAGAAATAGTGATGGTTTCTGATCAGACGATTAAAGTATTACGATTATGTTGCTCCTAAATGTGTGGAAAGCAATAAGTAAATATTATGGTAGCTGTTGTTGTATTGGACAGAAGTGTGATTGTATGCTTATGTTTTGAACTCCATGAACATACCGGTATACAGTACATGTGCGCATGCATAGTGGCAGTCTGAGAATAAGGTTTACTTGCGTGTGACTTTCCAGAACATAGAACAGTTTGGAGGTCATCAAAATGCAGATATCATCAAATAAACCCAGTGTTTTTGCTAAGGTTGGGGAATATATATTGGTAAATGATTTGGGAACCCCGGTAACATAGCAGCTGTCCCCTTATTCTATTGCACTGATATACCAAGGGGAACCCCGGTAAAATGACTGGGGAACCCTGGTATTTACCTGCTTTTATACCAACCTTAGCAAAAACACTGTTAACCCTTTGAACCCGGCTCGGACATAAATGTCCGATGACGTCATAGAGTACCAGGGGGTCAGGGTGCAAAGGGTTAAACATTATAATTTGTCAAACTGTAGTATTTATAAGACTGTAGGTGGCACTAATTAGTTGACAACCTTTTCTGCCGACGTGTCAAATTCAACAGCCTTTTCTGTCCTTTTCTGTCGCAGAAACAAGTCAAGGGTTAATGGCCTTTCCTGTCCTTTTCTGTCGCAGAAACATATCGTCACAACACGCCTCTTTACGGCAACATCTTGACGCTACCCATATTGCGCAGGTCAGCGGAGTGGAAATTATGCTCTGGCTTGCGAGAATACAGAAACAAGTCAAGAGTTCACAGCGTTTTCTGTCCCTATCTATTGCAGAAGTGAGTCAAGGGTTAACAGCCTTCACTGGCCTCTTTTCTGTCACAGAAAAGAAAATGGCATTAACTTAAATTCTGTTAGGCCTTTGATCTGAACGCAAACATTTCCAATTGTGTGTGTCTTCTGTATGCTTGCCTGGAGAATGTCCTTGCCATTTGCAAAAAGCCTTGTCAAATTTTTCAAATCCTGCCATCAGGCAGCCTAGAGGAAAAAGTAAATACATTGAGTTATGCATTATAAATTAGTTATATTAGAGTATTCTCTGCTCTGCTCTCTCAAAATGTCAGTTTATGTCTACTCTTTAGAATTTAAAAGCAATAGGCTGACTGTGATAAAATCGTTTTTATGCGGCTGAAATACGTCAAGGCTGTTATATTGAATTTTTAGCATCCTAATGCAAATTCCCAAAGAACGTTTTTCGTATTGTTTCTAATGAGTTTCCTCAAGTACTATTGGTGTAGTACTGTATTCTTGTGTGTTTTGTTTATGTGTCAATTCCATATAAGGGTCCAATACGCCCATGTAAAGTCCTTGAATTTTGAAGCCAAATGAAAAGTCCTGGAAAATGAAATTTGGCCATGGAAAATCCTGGAAAAATGATAATGTACTGACAGTTTTTTAAAAATGACGAGATGATCAGTTGTGACATTGTCAAAATGAAATGTTAAATAAGCTAAAATGACACTTCTGGGAAATCGATATTTCCGGAAAATGATATTTTGGACCTCAAAAAAGCCTTAAAAATTGCTGAAAAGTCCTTGAAAATCCTTGAATTTGCGTACATGTACCATATGAACCTTGTAAATTATGTTGTGTCGGTAAAAGCCTCAGAGGATCATTTTTCTTCTTTGTTTCTACTTGTTCATCTTCCTTCAGTTAACTAGACCTTTGAAGAAACAGGTTGAAATTGTCATGGAGATATCTTTTGTTTTGTTGTGGTGTTTACAAGTTCATAAGCTGTCACATGACCTCATCCCAGGTGCTGTACATGAACTGTCAGAGCTCACGTAGAGTCCACCATAATTTCATTTCCGCTCCCTGTGACCAGCCACGGATATTGGCAATATTTTTGAATTCATTGTACAGGAAATGCAGCACATGTACAAAAGAGGAATTCTCGAATCATGCATCAATGTAACCAGCAGACTGAAGGACGAACTAAACCGGTTAAAACACCAAATCCCACGTGTAATTTTCCTTTTCTACCAAATGTCTCTCTTCAAAAAGGTGATAATAGTGTGTCTCATCTCTTGCTGCTCTACCTATATTACTTGTTTGTGCAAGCCTGGCCACTTCTGGAAATTGAGGATAAAATGTTTCAGTGCTCTGGCACTCATAGATCTCATTATTGTTGTCTGTTACTGATGAATGAAAAACTGTGAAAAAAGTTGTTATACAAGTTATCATGGGTGATATTAGTCACAGCTTGCTGTACTGGCACACATACATGTCGATCTTGGTAGAAAACTGTTTTTCTCACCCTGCATGTTCTCTTTCTAACAGCATTGTGGGAAATTCCCGATGAATAATATCTGGGTCATCGAGGCAGGCAACTTTGAAAAGCTTCCGGCCAGATCAAAATATCACCTGTTCAGATAATGCATTTGAATGTTTCACATCCTGTACATGTATGTACACACCTCTAACCTCAGCAAACCAAATGAGGAAATAATTTCGCCTGTCACTGGGAATTGTTCATTGAAAATTTGACCTGTCCAGCTTTAAACTTATCTCTGTGCCTGGCAAGTGGAAAGGATCATTTTGTACTCTTCGTATGTTATAATACTTTCATGTGCACAGATATGCAAGATCTTGTAGTTACCAGTATGTACCGGTACACAGTTCAATGCTACACTGATCAATTGTTCCTTTGAAAGATAGTTTCAATTCTGCAGAACTATACCAGTACAGCTCCAATAACTGGAACTTTTGATGTTGTTCCATATTTTTGTTCTGTGTATAAATTATATGTATACCTCCAACTCTCAAAATTGTGTTGAAATACCCAGTGAGGTTCAGCTTGTTAAGGTAGAATGCGCCTTGGGGACAGAAATTTGCACTCTCAAACTTTTACTATATTCTTTTGGCATTCCATATGTGGGGTCTCAATTTTAAGCTCATGGAGTAACTGAAGTTTTCATGTACTTAGTGAAAATTGGGAATTTTACTTTCCCCCATAGAGATAAACACAGGAACGGCGGCCATTTTGAATTTCACATATCGTAAATATTGAGTAATTTATTTCTGTAGTACCAAAATTAGCAAGGTGACTCCTGATTCTTGTTCTTGATTTTGAAAGAGAATGGTTGAAAGTTCGCTTGAGGGAAGTCTTTCAACAGTCTTTCATTTTCACGGCACAAACTACATGTACCGTAACAAAGCCTACATTATGTTCTGTACTGTCCAGTGTTGTTATTGACACCAAAATATTAGTCTGGATAAGAATTCACTTGTTGTCAGAAATATTTAAACAGTAAACCACTATTAGTGACTGTATGCCAGGATTTTGACCAGTTCACGACAGGTGTGCATAACCGATAGCAAGTGCATTTATGGCGTGAACTGGTCAAAATCATGGTGGAAAGGCAAATACAATGGACTGTACCACTTTTGTTGAGCAAAATTGATAATACAAAACTTTTAGCCATGAAGTCAGAATGAGATATTTCATTCATCTGCCTCAAAATTAAAGAGCTAGAGTGCAGTCTGAACTTTTATTCCTGTGCCGAGAAGAAATTGCGCAGGTGTTGCCATTTTATGGTCCACTTAGTGCATCAGTATTAGTAGTCAAATGACATACCGGTACAATACATTGAAGTCCTGCTTTTAATGAATTGGGATTTGAGATCATCCGACTGTTACAGTTCTCTCGAGAAAATTGTGTTCTCGATAAAATCTGGGTCAAATTATTTTCAGTTTCAGTTGCACTTCATTGTGGTGTTTGAGGAGCCATCTCCCACTGTTGGGTGTTACAAATGAAATTTATTCCTTTTGAAAATTAGCATTTCTCCTTTCCCTATAAAACAAGTGTTGATGGAATTATACTCTTCACTGCCATATGTTTGTGGTGCTGTAGAAAGATAAGAGGGCACGCAGTTGTTGACAAGTGAATTCTTGTCTGGATTAGAATTTAAGGTGGTATGCGCCTCGAAAGTGAGAGACTAAAACTTTTTCTCAAACTTTCCTAAATGAAACATTCAGCCATTCTCTTACCAAATCGACAATAAAAATCTGGGGTCACTGTGCAAAGTTTGGAACTAGCAAAACAAATTATCAAACATTTTGTGATATTTGAAATTCAAAATGGCCACCATCGCTGTGTCACATGTACCGGTACATGTAAGTCTATGGGGAAAACTTAAATTTTGGATTTTCAAAAAACTAAAATGGTGAAAGTTTTTTCTTTTTCCACAGCTTTAAAATGAGCTGGCACAAGTGGTAGATCAGTAAAGGAAATTTGAGAGTCTGAATATCTCTCCCCCGTGTCACGTTCTTCCTTAAATGTAAACAATAACAGTGCAAGGCTACATGTATATACACTGTATAGGATAGCTACCGTATATAGACTTTTAGTGGGTGTTAAATGTACTCTGAGGAGTAGAACAAGCACTTTCAATTGACATACCCCCCTGTACAGAACCAAACAAGTAAAACAGTCATCAAAAGTTACAGCTACTGGCCCCTTAAAGGTACATGTACACAGTCACTGTAAATTTGCATATTCCATATATGGTAAAGGGGCAGGGCTTAGCGTACTACCCCGTAACACCTGTAGCTGTCAGTCCTCCATATTTGATACGTCAAAGGACATGCAGAGGACGCTGCTATGTCATGGCTGGTCATGTGGAGACGCCCTTTTTAAAAAGCCGCCACCCGCGTAAAATCTGTGATTGGCTATAAAAAAACAGGTGACCGTATGGTAGAATGCGCCTTGGGGACAGATATTAGAACTCTCAAACTTTTACATTTCTGTTTTGGTCTACCACTTAGTGGGGGCTCATTTTGAAGCTTACCGAGAAATAATGTTTTTCACCGGCTTATTTTTGTGAAAAACAGGAATTTTATTTTCCCCTATAGAGATAACATAGGGATGGAAGCCATTTTGAATTTCAAATATTGGTAAATGTTGGGTATTTGTTTCTCTAGCACCAAAATTTGTGCAGTGACCCCCAATTTGTATTGAAAGAAAATGGTTGAAAGTTTGCTCGAGGAAATTTTAAGCAAACGTTTTAATAAGTGTTTCACTTTCAGGGCACATACTATACCGGTACATGTACCTTAATTTCCCGATCATTCCTTCAATTTGGAGGCAAGCAAGTATTACCAAGGTCAATGAAAGTACAAGCGCGTGGTTACCCTGATGTTAAACAGTTTGAATTCAGGTCATCAGTGGATTTGCTACGTCGTAAACTCCTGTTGTGAAAGATCTCTCCAAGGTCGGATTCGGTATCCACGTTTTGATCTGCTATTAAAGTACATCTCATTCCTTGGGCAACGCTGATCATAGGGATTGCTGGTTTTGATGATATCTTCCATTGTGCATTGATAGGACAACCATTGTGCATGGATGGGACGATTTCATTTCAGTGAAATTGTGCTTTAACACAGTTCATTCTGGAACTCCATATCACCATTAAAAAAACATAGTATATTATCACTGTATTTGTACCGGTGTGCTATATTTATCCTTGGAGATAAACGAAAGTACACAGTAAAAAGTATCGTGTACTTTGATGCAAGAATGACATTACATTTCAAACACCAATGCACTGATGACGCAGTTTTTTGGCTCAGGAAATTTAGGGATTCCAAAGTGAATTGTGAAGGAATGAAATTTTTACATCAGAGAGGGAGACTGCATTTTTGTGTCAGGCACAGATCCCAGACGCACAGTTTGATTCATTATATATGAAAGAACAGTAAATCGTGACACTGTTACATGTATATATGAGAACAATGCATTGTACATCCAGTACACTGTTACGTACACTGTACACCAGAAATCTCAGGTGTAGAAATGAGATCCCCTGGCTGATCGGCAGATGACAGAAATGATCGGTCGCGATGAAAACTATCTCAGATGGACAGATTATCTCCAAGCGGAGAGGTGTGAAAATCTCCAAGCTGAGAGCTGTGAAATCCTTCACTGTACAAGTGTCAACGGTGGTGCAAAGTTCTGTAATGCTGCTAAAACATGGAAGTCGTTCAACTATGGCTGACCTCACTCTCGAAATTGCCGTGTTACCCCAGATTCGCACTTTTCACTTTATAGCCCCTGATGCTTGCAATGTACGTACGCATGTAGTTTTGACATTATAAAGGCTGATTTTATGTCCCACGTAGGAAATCATGCGTGAAAGGTTATAAGCCACGCTGTCAGACTCAATCCAATCAGTTCTGTTTGTGGCAGACAATTTTTTTTATTCACAGTCACGAGCAGATCATGATACTCGTGTGAGTTCTTTTCCAGTTTTGGTCTTCAGCAAACCAGTGTCCATGATGTAGCATAATTTATACACTGTAGCTGCGATTGTACTGTACATGTACATACCATATGCGTACATGCACATAATATCATTTATGGTATTATATCATACCGGTATACTGACGGCGCAAATACAGCGATCTGATTGGTCGAGACGCAAAAAGAACCGTGGTATATTGGCGATATACCACGGCTGGCATACGCGCGAGCTCTCAGCTTGAGCAAGAACCCGTTTTTGATGTTCTATGCCAGAATTTCAATATACTGTATGATATAATAGCAATAAATCACACCCAGCGACGGTATACCACTCGATTTTGACCAGTTCACTTCATATACAGTATGCACTGGCTATCGCTCATGCATATATGTCATGAACTGATCAAAGTCTCGTGGTATACCATCGCTGGGTGTGCTTTATTGCCTGAATATTTTATTGCCAATTTGAAATGTTGCAATCTCCATATTACAGGACTGTAATTTAATTCAACTTAATTTTATAATGAAATTTAATTCAAAAAATTTATGTATTCACACATCTCGTAGAACAGCCATTTCAAAACAGGGGCATTACTATTAATCATGTAGTGTGGTAGTCAATATAGATGATGATTGATCTCATTGCATATTTAAAAAACTAGACATTCTACAGAACAACGACTCCATGGCCATTCCATTCCCTGCAAGAATTTGTGGAAATTTCATCCTATACATGCCAAGCACTGAGAGAATTTTTACCTGCGGCTATATAAGGTAGAACACACCTTGGGGACAGATTCGAAATCTCAAATTTCTACAGCTCTTTTCTGATCTACCATTTGTGGGGGCTTGCTTATATTTTCACCATCACAGTTTGTTGAAAATGTAAAATTTCATTTTTGTCCTGTGGCATTATAAACAAAGGGATGGTTTAGCGATTTGGAATTTTAAATATCGCAAAATTTTGGGTGATTTGTTTCTCTAGTTCCGAAGTTTGCATGGTGATTCCCCCCCCCCCCCAATATTTATTGTTGATTTGATAAGAGAATAGTTGAAAGTTTCACATAGGAAATTGTGAGCAAAAGTTCAAGTCTTTCACTTTTGAGGTGCATACTGCTTTAAATATAGCTAACAATATGAACGTGTAATGTACAGTTTGTGCTGTCAGGGAATGCCACTGTAACATGTGTTGATAAAGCAAGGGATCATGGCCTGCTAATTAAGTAATGCAATTATTGTAAAATATCGGCGCTGTTTTAGAAAAGCTCTATGATTAATAACATTCTTAGCTGTCAACCACATCAATGTTTATATAGTACTGCGACATGGAATGGTTTTCCCGTGTGCTATAATGCGCAAAATCTCATCACTCTTTTAATATTTCCAGTATCACTGGTCTTGCATAGTAGTTTTCCTTTGAGGGGACCATCAGTGATTACATAAATTATTTTAAATGATACTATATGCTGTTGATATAGCAAATTCCATGAGAAGCTCCTATTAAAGCTGGATATTTTCAACTTAGAACATGATTGAGTGCTTCCAGTGGGGCGTATGTAGTTATTTACTGCCATATTGTACCTAGATCATCAATCTCAACAAACATGGCTGCTGGCTGGCTGCTTTTGATCACTGAGTAGTGACTCCGGTCATAATTGTGCCAGGGACCTCCTGGTAGGGATATGCACTTCATGGCTACATGTACCTACCCGGTACTTAACGGCTGTCAATATTATTTCAAAAACCTGGTGAACTTTAATAAAGTTAAAGAGTTGAAATCAAGGCCCTCCTTAACTCACACAGTTAGTCTAATTAAAGCCTGTAGGGAACTCCTTAACTCATACAGTTTGTCTAATATAGCCTTTAGGTACGATTGCAAAACCTGGTGAAGTGTACGGGTTATTGAAGGTTAAGTAATTTTTCCTAGCTTTCTCATTGATTTATTATAATGATCATTAAATGTGTGGTTTTTGCATGTGCTATTTCAGCTGGAACATATCATGCACATCTCACAGGTAAGGTGCGTGGGATAGCTTGCTAATCACAGGAATAGTTCTGCCCTAGCTTTCCATTTTGAGAAATAGATGCAGTGTGTAGTCAAGAAAATAGGCAAGGAATTTTGTAATTGGTATGCTCCACCGGTACTTAGTTTGCCATGTAATAAGTAATACAAAGACAATACACTGTTGAAAAATTGTAATGGAAATTACGCTACATACATGTAGATATCCAAATTCACAGTTACCCTATTCAGGAGTAATATATATGTGTAACAAAATCGTTTTGATGGTACTTGGTATTAACTTTATTACCCCTTAGCATAACATGTGCAAGGACATTCTGTTACTTAGCTGCTGTAGTTCATCACGTACATCTTAATTGCCACGTGATTCTGATATGAATCTTTTTATTAAAATTTTGTCCAGTCATAGAAGATGGCTAGTGCGCACTTCCCTAAATAGATAATAATTGTTGCAGGTGTTTTTGTTTCATTTTATACATTTATTACTTTTATCGTGCAATTGCTAGCGCCAAAGTAATGGATCCATCACTGAAATATTGTTTAAAAATCGTTTTGCAAACAGCTGCTTCACTTTTGATAAAACCTGTGCAATGTTTCACATTTTGTCGTACCATATTCACTCCTCTGTTTCTGCAGCTGTGAACTTGCATTGTCATTCTCTCTCAGTCTGTTGACTCCAGCGCGATGACATTTGCATCAGAAAGATCCGCTGACAATTCACTCCATGGTATTTCCATTTCAATTCCAATTTGTTGCCATCAGTTAGAGTTCAAATCGCAGGCAATGCATTCCATTCATACGGTACTGACTTGATCGTCACAGTTACAGCCTGATGTTGTTGCCATGGCAACTAATACCATAGATACTGATTTTATCGTCACGGTTGTAGGCTGATGTTACCTTGGCAACTAATGCCACACGTACATGTAGTCTAATCAGAGAAAGTTTCAACACAGGAAAATGGCCTGCAGTTAGTTTCTATTTAAGGTAGATATTTTTTTGGCAATCACAACATTGATAGCGACTTCGCAAATCCTGGCTTGGGAAAATCTTGGTGCAGTTCTGCATGTACTGCATTAGGGTGATTCGTGATGATGGAAATGGGAAATGTAAATACAGCCATCAGTTGCTAGATAACTTTGAATCATCTAACAGCGCTGTTCACGATTCCCGGTTTGTTACTAAATATAGCTGTACGCATGCGACATCAGACACGCAGCTTGAAATGCAGAAAATTTTATCAATGTTGCATGCATGGCTGTTTTTGCAGCTTGTACTCCGAGTCCCAGATCGTTTCTTGGTATTCATTGCTACACTAGCTGTCACCTACTAAGTTGTATTTTTGTCGTTCTTACATGTTTAATTTTCAGTGGCGTAATCTAAAAATGTGTGGGCAAATATTTATTTTTGCATATTAATGAGAGAGCAATGACATCAACTGTGAACAGCCCTATTTACAGCAGATTAATTAGCCCTGTGATAGATTATTCACATAGAAAGAATAACGCTACTGGTATATTCCCATACAATGTATGTATCCTTGAACTTTGACTTTAAACATTTATAATATCTCTTCCCATGAACTCCATTTTTCTCGGTTGTATATGGTCAGCATGTTTGTTTTCATGAAGTGACTTAAGGTCACATGTCCACAATCGTACAGTTATTTTAGGAAATTTCCTGTACTGCATACCGGTATATCTCTTGAGGGATTGCCTATCCTATCTTCTTGAGGACGTTTGCTTCACTCATGAGTGTGTGGAAACTGGTAGTTTTAATACTTGACTGTTACAAGCAAGTACCGTGGTGAATCTCTTGTTTGAGATCACAGCTCTTCACAGATACACATGTTCGAGTACCGTGTATATGGTTGCTGTTTGTTTATTTGGCACCAATGATCTGCTGCTGATTCCTCTTTACAGAATTAATGTTTTAAACTTCTGTTACTTACCGTATTTACAAAATATAACATTGTTCTTAGTAGGTCTTAGTATTTTTCCTCAGAGTATACACAGGGATGGCGGCCATGTTGAAATTCAAATATTGGTATATCAGATAACTTATTTATCTTGTAGCAAACTGCATGGCGACCCTTGATTTTTATTGTTCATTTGGTAAAGTATGGTTTACAAATTCATTTAAGAAACTGTGAGCTAAAGTTTATGTCTTTTACTTTTGAGGTGCATACTACATTATAAGATTATGATGACACTTTCAAAAATCATGCATACATTACACATGAAACTGACATGTACCTAAATTTATTGCCAAATGTCCCTTTCAGTTGTTACATGGTGAGATACTATAGGCTTCAGCATTTACTTGCAGACCCCAAAGTCAGCCTTGGCCATTTATTGTCATAGATTTAGAGACAGTCACACCTATTCTATTGTATCTTTACATCTGATACCAACACACAAAAATATTTATACAGCAAGATTTGTACAGTGAAAATATTCATTGAATATCGATGATTGATGTCAACTGCCCTGTGCTGGTACTACAAAATGTATTGTGAGGTGAAGTGCACCACCCAGTGAGGACAGTGCAGTGACCCACATCCATCACATTGAATGCGGTATTGTTTGATCAACAAACATTGAATATTTTTAGTTACAGAGGTGAAACGCATTTAATAATCTAACCACAGGATAGGTGCATCACACTTTAGGCAACGAAACAAGAAAAAGTTTTTAAAAATTGTTTGAAAATTTTACAATTTTGATATCTCATGCGACAGCATTATTGATCAGACTGTGCCAACGTTTTTTTTCATGTTTAATAATTCCCTTTTAAAAGATGAAATGGCTGAAAATGTTGATATCACACATATCGATAAACAATGTACAGTTGTGAATGTGAATTTATGTTTGTCAGCTTAGTCACATTTCAGAATCACTGCTACATGTAAATTTCACAGTTTTCACTATTTAGGGACCGTCTCAGATTGTCGCATAAGTTCAAAAAGCAAAATTCATTCGTTTATGAGGGGATCTGGGTTGACCTCCATTCAATTAATGAACTGCACTTTTGCACTTTTATTTTGTGATTACAAGTTCTCTTTACATTGTGTGTAAAAATAAACGAAAACTGCACACTCCTACCGAGAATTGTTGCTTTAACTATTTCCAGCTCGTTATGTCATGTTGACGATGGTGTACGCAAGTTTGATTGATTACTTGATGATATAATGTCGTCAGAGGAAACATATTCTTCAGTAGCTGTAGCAATTGGTATTCTCAGGCAGACGTCAACATTTGGCACTTTTGAATTTTTGTTTTGGGGGAGGGGGAGGGGGTTTTGATGTAAACGAAGGAATTTCGGTTTTTTGGACTTATGCGACAATCTGAGACGGCCCCTTACTGGTCAGTAGTTGGATCTTATGAGGTCAAAACATAAAAACCACCTGGCCACATCATTTTTGCATCGAAGAGGCCTACAACACAAAACAAATTTACTTACAAATTGTTTTTCCCTCCGATTAAGTTACAGTGTTTTGAGATCTTGACATCCTTTCTGTCATGTCTCAGTGTACCGGTATTTCAAGTCTGCTGAAAAGGTGCACTCGCTGCGTACATGGAGTTCGCTGGCAAATCTCCAAAGCCCAATTTACACATATCTGATCTTGTGGTCTGTGGTCTTGGATCAAATTACCTGCCGGGATTTATACCAGCTAATCTTGTGGTCTGCTGCCATTCAGGCTGTGTTGACCGCAACTGAGATGGCAGTTGACAAATTTATCGGCACACATACCAGTGAATTTTTTCACACTAACATGCCAATTTATGTAACAAATCAAATGCAAACAAACAATACAACCGCGGGATAACCAGTGTTGCTGAGCATTTGCTGTGGATTTGCTCATAGAAAAATTAACTTCGGTAAACTTGAGTCGCAAAGAACTTTTTAAAGGGATATCTTGAATAAAAATCTGATCAATACATTAAAAAATAGCAGCACTTGATGAAATATTCCTGTATGCACCAGTGAAACCAACCTGTTCATGTTAATTGCTAATTGTAAATATATTTTACCGAAGAAGTGGTATGGTAGTGCTGGTGAGACAGTATGGTATACCCTTATTGTTTTAGAATGACCTTCCGGTTGAAATCATCATGAAAATTTAGAGTCTGCAAAATATGTTGTTATTCCATGTTGAAATGAGTACATCATACATACTTTTCCTGTTTTCAAAGTACCAGTCTAACCATAGTGGATATTGGGTGTAGATAAATCTATTATAAACACTTCAGTTTTGAAATATTGCATATCATATGTATTTTACAGTTAAAGGGCCAATCGCTATAACTTTGATGAATTTTTCACTATTTTTGTTTTTAATGTCATCCACAGTTTCTTGTTCTATTCCCACACGCATGTTGAAACACCAAGGGTATTTAGCTTGTCAGCACTGTGACAGTGTCTATTCCTGTTAGACTGGAGTTCTCTTGTCAACAATAACAATGCACTTAACAGTACGGGCTAAGTTGTGTACTTTAACATGATTTATGGTGTGAAATAAGAAAATGCACTTAACATTAAAAACAAAAAAAATGGTGAGAAATATAAGTAACTTGGCAGGCCCTATGAAGGATCAAAGTCGGCCATTTTTCATGAATTTTGTTTGATACAAGATAATATTATATAGGGCTCAGCCCTTGGTGTCGCGCCATGCGTTGAGATAATAATAATGTCATTCATGATTAGTAATCGTAAAGGATAAAATAGAATTAATTGTTACTTTCTATATACGTTTGTACAACTATGACCGGTTTACCCACTGAGTTCTGATGAAAACAGTTCACGTACACGATGTCAGACCCTGTAGGTATAGATTTTCTGTAATGTGTAAAAAAGTTCGACAAAAATTTGCAATTTTTACCATGATAACTACCTATTGTGTTTAACAAGGGACGTATTGTGCCATCATTAACTTTGCAATAGTAACTGTACCGCCCAACTTCCGATATTGTAAGCTGAAACCCAGCGTTACGTCAAAAAACTGCAAATTTGGCACCAAGTTATTGACACAGAGGGCGCTTTTCGAGATTCAATCTAAGCATTCTTTGCGAATGTTCTCGTTCATATGCACGACAGTTTTCTCTCTTCTTCTATTTTGTAGGCGTGATAGTAACGATATTTTGTATCAGCGACAGGGTGGATAATATAATTACTAGCTAATAAAAAAGATATATTTTATTAATGGCATGCTATAAAATAATAGCGAGCACGTTTCGTATTTTTTATTATCATATACCTACATTCACGTGCCTGTGTAAAGCTATGGGAGAAAGCGCCCTCAGATCCGTGCTTTTTTTTTACGTATCATG
>LD355082.1:287370-299895 GCA_001465055.1 Ptychodera flava | reverse complement strand
TGCATATACAGCACAGAATTCATTGTTCTTTTCACTAGAATTCTAATAACATATTCAATATAATTACTGCATTCTTAAAAAACACCAATCTAAGTGTTAAAGTTGAGGCTCAACATAAATTTTTGAGTGTTTTATTACTTTTTAAAAAATCAATTTTGTACAAATTTACAATTTTATGCCTTGAGGACATTTTGTAACCCAACTCCATGTATGTACACACAATACACACTAGTATTTGTATGTTTCAGTGGATTAACTGCTTTAAAATGTTTTAAATAGTTATTAATTATGACTATGTAGTAAACACCGTCACGGATGCTACACCGTCACGGATGCTACATTTCCATATTTTAGGAATATTAATAGTGAACGCAAGGGACAATAATTATATAATTTGTTTATTTAAGGTAGGCACCTATTGACACTTAGGCCTGTGACATCAGATCTTTTATAACTCCTGTTGTCCTTAAGATATGAGTGAGTCACGGACGCTACAAGAAATTCCGACCACAACTATCTCCATTTTAATTTATTCACAAAACAATACAATATGTAATTTTATTTTAATTTTGGTGTATAAAATGCTTGCCATGGATGTTGAGGTTGGAATTAAATTCAATATTACAATATTTTACCCATTTTTCTACATATAAACTAAAGATATATGTACTTATGGTCATAAAACACAAAAAACATAACGATGTTACAGTTTTGGTAAAAATACCACAGTTTCTGTTCCGATGCACATAATCACATGAAATAACTTGTGAAAGAAAGATTAGGTATTCTGCAATAACATATGTAAGCTAAAAATTCCACAATTTTAACACTGTGTTCCAAAAAACATTTCGAAATAAAGTACATTTTGAAGTGAAACAGCATAACGCTACTTTTTACAGTTTTTAAAGGCATTTTTGTGGATGTACAACCAAACCTGCACAATATATGCAACATTTCTTTTTGTGACCCAGTTAGTTACAACTATTACTATTTATTAGAAACAAATGAGCAATATAATATCAGTCTGAATAGCAGATATATGTCCATAACAAATGAAAATCATCTAGCGCACCCTGATTGTGACTGACCCGATTGCACATGAAACTTACATGTACCTAAATGTATTGCCAAATATCCCTTTCAGTTGTTACATGGTGAGATACTATAGGCTTCAGCATTTACTTACAGACCCCAGTCAGCCTTGACCATTTAATTATTGTCATAGATTTAGAGACAGTCACACCTATTCTATTGTATCTTTATATCTGATACCAACACACAAAAATATTTATACAGCAAAACTTGTACAGTAAAAATATTCATTGAATATCGATGATTGATGTCAACTGCCCTGTGCTGGTACTACAAAATGTATTGTGAGGTTAAGTGCACCACCCAGTGAGGACAGTGCAGTGACCCACATCTATCACATTGAATGCGGTATTGTTTGATCAACAAACATTGAATATTTTTAGTTACAGAGGTGAAACGCATTTAATAATCTAACCTCAGGATAGGTGCATCACACTTTAGGCAATGAAACAAGAAAAAGTTTTTAAAAATTGTTTGAAAATTTGAAATTTTACAATTTTGATATATTGATCAAACTGTGCCAACGTTTTTTTTCATGTTTAATAATTCCCTTTTAAAAGATGAAATGGCTGAAAATGTTGATCTCACACATGCCGATAAACAATGTACAGTTGTGAATGTGAATTTATGTTTGTCAGCTTAGTCACATTTCAGAATCACTGCTGCATGTAAATTTCACAGTTTTCACTATTTAGGGACCGTCTCAGATTGTCGAATAAGTTCAAAAAGCAAAATTCATTTGTATATGAGGGGATCTGGGTTGACCTCCATTCAATTAATGAGCTGCACTTTTGCACTTTTATTTCGTGATTACAAGTTCTCGTTACATTGTGTGTAAAAATAAACGAAAACTGCACACTCCTACCAAGAATTGTTGCTTTAACTATTTCCAGCTCGTTATGTCATGTTGACGATGGTGTACGCAAGTTTGATTGATTACTTGATGATACAATGTCGTCAGAGGAAACATATTCTTCAGTAACTCTAGCAATTGGTACTCTCAGGCAGACGTCAACATTTGGCACATTTGAATTTTTGTTTTGGGGGAGGGGGAGGGGGTTTTGATGTAAACGAAGGAATTTCGGTTTTTTGGACATATGCGACAATCTGAGACGGCCCCTTACTGGTCAGTTGGATCTTATGAGGTCAAAATGTAAAAACCACCTGGCCATATCATTTTTGCATCCAGGCCTACAACACAAAACAAATTTACTACAAATTGTTTTTCCCTTAGGTTAATTACAGTGTTTTGAGATCTTGACATCCTTGCGATCATGTCTCAGTGTACCGGTATTTCATGTCTGCTGAAAAGGTGCACTCGCTGCGTGCATGGAGTTAGCTGGCAAATCTCCAAAGCCCAATTTACACACATCTGATCTTGTGGTCTGTGGTCTTGGATCAAATTACCTGCCGGGATTTATACCAGCTAATCTTGTGGTCTGCTGCCATTCACGCTGTGCTGGCCGCAACTGAGATGGCAGTTGACAAATTTATCGGCACACATACCAGTGAATTTGTTCACACGAACATGCCAATGTATGTAACAAATCAAATACAAACAAACAATACAACCGCGGGATAACCAGTGTTGCTGAGCATTTGCTGTGGATTTGCTCATAGAAAAATTAACTTCGGTAAACTTGAGTCGCAAAGAACTTTTTTAAGGATATCTTGAATAAAGATCTGATAAATTTACATTAAAAAATAGCAGCACTTGATGAAATATTCCTGCATGCACCTGTCCAGTGAAACCAACCTGTTCATGTTAATCGCTAATTGTAAATATATTTTACCGAAGAAGTGGTATGGTAGTGCTGGTGAGACAGTATGGTATACCATTATTGTTTTAGAATGACCTTCCGGTTGAAATCGTCATGAAAATTTAGAGTCTGCAAAATATATTGTTATTCCATGTTGAAATGAGTACATCATACATACTTTTCCTGTTTTCAAAGTACCAGTCTAGCCATAGTGGATATTGGGTATATATAAATCTATTGTGAACACTTCAGTTTTGAAATATTGCATATCATACGTATTTTACAGTTAAAGGGCCAATCGCTAAAACTTTGATGAATTTTTCACTGTTTTTGTTTTTAATGTCATCCACAGTTTCTTGTTCTATTCCCACACGCATGTTGAAACACCAAGGGTATTTAGCTTGTCAACACTGTGACAGTGTCTATTCCTGTTAGACTGGAGTTCCCTTGTCAACAATAACAATGCACTTAACAGTACGGGCTAAGTTGTGTATTTTAACATGATTTAGGGTGTGAAATAAGAAAATGCACTTAACATTAAAAACAAAAAATGGTGAAAAATACCAGAAATAGTAACTTGGCAGGCCCTTTAACCGTTTGATAACCTATCTTTGATTTTATCACAGAAGGATTAAAACTTGATCATGAGAATTGCTTTGCTGTGGGTAGATGGTTTTGTTTCCAGACTTTAGTAATGGCTTCTTGATGACCAGGCAATCTTATTTATTGATGCATTAATCACTCAGCTAATGCTGATTTTTGTTCTCAAACTGTAACAGATTATGTTGAGTGCATTATTTCAGTGTGATTGTCAGAAGTCTGTTATCCATTGCATTCACATGCTACATCTCTCAACTTTCATCCTCACCAAACACTGAAATCTAGTCCCTGCATGTGTACGGTACTGTTCAATGACCTCATTCAGATTATGTTCAAATTGTGACTAAGCCAGCAATTTTGTATCTTTTAAGCTTTATTGTTTTATAGTTTGTCAAAATAAACCCTTCTAAGAAGTCACAAATTTAAATCAACTTAATGAATATGTAAAAAATGCAATTTTCTGTGGCACGCACATGTATGAGGGATACCAAAAAGTTTCTTATAACATCTGTGCAAATCCCTGTAAAATTTAACTCTCCTAGCTCAATTCATTATTTGATACCATGGCTGCATGTACCGGTACATTGAAGTGAATATGAAATGTAATTCTCGGTTGATTCCCATGAGCCCAGTACTTTCATTCAAGGTAGAATGCGCCTCGGGACAGATAATTTGACTCAAAATATTTACAATACTTGTCTGGTCTACTGCTTATGGGGATCATTTTAAAGCACCTTGAATGAGTAAAGTTTTCACCATCTTAGTTTTTTTCAAGGATCAAACATTCTCCTTACAATTTTACACAGCATTGGCAACCATGTTGAATTTCAATGTATTACGTGATATAGGAGAAACTTTTAGCATAATTTTGTCTCAGTATTACTTTGTAAGTAGTGCTTGCAAAATTTAAAAGCTTCAATAGCAAATTATGAACAATAACACAGGGTGAAATTGTATTTCCCCAGCTAATCAGGGGCAAAAGTACATGACGGAGAGGTTTAAATATTTCCTGTTCTGTTTAAGTTTGGTGAACTCTCTGCAAGAACGGTTTCAATGGCTTTTCCTTCATGGTAGATTTGATCTAATCTTGCCTTTATGCTGTAAGTGTACTCAGTTCACTGGATAAATGCACTCTCAAGAGGACATTTGACCCTGAGAGTGCAGGTAACTTCCCTGAATGTCACTTTATCTGATGGGAACTATTTGAATGTTACAGACGTCGGAAAACTATACTTGTTTATTTTCTTATGATTGTGAAATAATCGAAGAAATTGTTTCTGTGTCATATACAAATTTATAATATTTCAAGTATCTTCAATTTAAATAGAGATCCAAAAGTACGATAATACTGATATGTGACTTCTACTGGTAATTTGAATAGGTCAAAGTTCGCAAATTTTCCCCTTTGACTACAAGTTATAATAAAAAGAGCAAGTTTTACCTGACTGTGGTTTCTCCAAGGAAGTTGTGATTAGATACAGTACCTGGGTGTTCATGCCCATTTCCCTGTAAAGAGATCCATATTCACCAGCAATAAGAATTGGTTTTGAACATACCATGGTAGAAAAAGGGTTAAAATTTTGGTTGTATACAGCTGCTCTGGAAAAAAATTTTTTAAAAAGCATATATGGTACACCAGTACAACATGCCGTTCAATATACCGTACTTGTACAGTATATCACCAGACTGTATATGCACACTGACCAAGAAATGCATGAGAGACACATTAGAGTTGGTATATTCTCTGATTTCAAGATTGAGAATTTTTTTCTTTTTTTTAATACAAGATATTATCAAACTAGATGTTTCTCCCATGTCAAATTTTTTCCGCCTGTGGAGAATTCTTGGAAGGCAAACCACTTACAATGTACAGTGACTTTTCATGTAGAAGATAGCAAATCAGCAAGTCGTGACTGTGCCATTGCGGCAGTATAACTTGCAGCGTTCTTTTATAGCAGACAACTTTAACCTTTTCAGCCATGCATGATTTGAACGTAAACCTTTCAGTAAATTTAATGAGCCCTTCGAAGAGAGATTGAACCTCTGCGGATTTGCACTGGACAAACCAGCTGGGAAAAGGGCGATCCGCGCAGAGGGTTACTATAGCCTGCAGATTGGAAGAACTTATTTTGTGTACAGTATATGGAAATTTTGTTTTCCAGTATAAATGTCATAATGACTCTTCAGTTGATTCAGCCATTTTTAGGGCATCTACCATAAGAATGAATGAACCGCGCAAAACTGAGAGAGTGTCTATGCATGGGATGAGTCCTCTTGATTTTGAGCAGATAATTGGCAATACTATTATTATCAGTATTATAGTGATTAATGGAGAATTCTTACCATAATAAAAGCACATCTCAGCTTTAGATTTAACGCTAAGACACAAAGATACATCAACTTGTCACTTATTTAAAGTTTTATGTTACTTTCCAAATGGACAGAGATTGCTTGTACATCGTTGCCTGTTAATAACAGATACCTAAGGGCAAGACTAACAATCGAGGCAAGATTTTTAGAAATTATGGACTGCACAAATTTAGCTTAGCTAGTTATTATAAATAGGAAAATTATAAAACAATTTACAAGTGGTTATTTGAACTTCTTGAATAAACAAATTGCTGTACCGGTAGGTATGTGCTGTTTTTGAAATTGATTGTCAGTATTTTTAAACTTCTATGGTATTTGTGTGTACCGGTATGTCATTCAGTGGGAAAGTTATTAACATCGTGACAGACGTTTGCTGTAAATTTGGACACCTTGACAGTCTGTTTCATAAACATTATACTTGCATATTTTCACAAATATCGCCAAACTGTCAAGGCCATTTCTCCTGGAATGTGTGAACCATAGTTTGCTTCCTATACATACAAAGAAATCCCATCAACCGTCAATGTGCCTCGCTCCGGGGCCCATAAAAATAGCGTTGATGGATTTTTCAGTGCCCTGCAAGTCTTAAAGTGTCAAACTGAGTTTAGCGAGTCGTATAGAGGTTCTCAATTGCTCTCAGAGGAAGAGATTTTTTCGTGATGTCTCACATGAATCACCGTACACTGGGTCTACATCTTCTGCATTGCAGAAATCAGGGCTTTAATACATAGTTGTCAAACATTGCTTATCATGGTGAATAAATCAGGGTTAATTCTAGGACGTGTCATTGCACAATTCGCGCAATAAAATCTGGATTGGCCCTCATTTCACCGTGTGATGCGCCACTAAGGGCGCAACATTATATGAATGGGTCGATCACGCAGAGTTCACATAGTTCATACATTCACATACTGAAGATGGGCACCCCGAAGGTCATCACCTCAGTCATAGTGTGACATGTAAAATGATTCAGTTTAATACCCATCGACCTTTGTAATTAAAAACCAGTACAACATATACGGTGGTGCATAGGAAGCTGGGTAGAAAGGACTGATGTAGGGGCAACGGTGTATTAGAGCCGTGCACATGTGGCATATTGGCAGATGAATGTAAACAACAGCACTGGCAAAAGGCTGTTTGCGACTCGGATTTTTAACACCAGTATAGTTGATGAACCTCTACAAAAGATGATTGGGCAGTCCCGTAAATTGAAACGTCTGTAACATCAACCGTCCATATTAAGGAAACGTTGAACACTGCAAAGAAAGCATCTTTTTCTTGACTTGATAGACTATAGTATTTTCTGCAGAAAATTCAAGGACTTTACATGTGTGTTGATGATGGCCCTGATTTTCCAACATGTCCCCCTTGGGACAGGAGTAGGGGCCCACAGTGGCCCCCTGTTTTTACATCCTAGAATAAACACTGATAAATACAGACACACTCCCTGGAAGTGTAAGATTTTGCATTATATAAAATGATACGTGAATCTTTGCTGTACAGAAAAAATATATTTCTAAAGCATGAAAAAAATTAGATATATTGTGCTCGGAGTTTTGTTTTCTTGGCGTGCTGGTAAGGGACAATGTTAAAAGGTCGATGTCAGATAAAAATGTTAATTCTTTAACCCTTTCACCACCATGGTTTGTCCCAAATCCATTGTTTTCTATGGTAAAGTTGGACCTGTATACAGGGAACTGGGGGTGAAAGGGTTAAGTTTTGCACAACCCCCAACCCCCACCCCCCAGTGAAACTTAAGTGTTGAATGTTGATCAGAGGTTCCCATTATTTCCTTGAATCATACTTAAACATACTCAGGATGGGTGATATTGCAAAAGGCAACATTATTCAAATGAAAAACAAATTTATTTCACTCAAAAAAAATTCCTGGTCTTTCACTGTAAATGTAACACCAATATCAAAGTATCACAGGGTCTTGAAAAGGAGCGAAAATGCGTCATGACGGTGCAATTTTATAGAATTCTTAACCAAACCAATCTAGGATATTGTTATATACAGGTAGTTTCTGTCGGATAGGAAACTTTTTTGGGTTAAAACCACCCCCCTGCCCCAAAACTGAAGAGTTAACATTTTTATCCGACATTATTCTGTCTTTTGATGTTTTCCCTAAGCATGAGTGATCAATTTGATCCACTATGTTTAACTTTCAGTATGAAAGTTTCAGTGACTAGTCTAAATTATGGATGAGCTAATGTTCCAGCTTTGTAAAGCTATACTGATATAGTATGTCATGTTGTATGTTCTATCACCTGTCATCTGCCCAACGGTGTGGTATAAAGATCAACAAAATGAAGATAAAATTGTACATTGAAGAAAAACAAAACGGGATGGTGATCTGAGGAGCTGTTGAGAAGATCTCATATCAACACCTTCTGTTATCATGTGTACTTTTCACTGCATGCGCAACTTCTCCAAACATTAAACCAGCTGCCATAAAGAGCTGACAATGGCAGTTTGATGTCTTGCAGGATCTTTTCTTCTGATGTAGAATAAAAGCTCATTTGAATTGAAGCATAAATACATATAATACATACCTCACAGCATTATAAATATCACTCATTTCACATGGTTGGCTGTTGACAACCATATAAAGGTCGTATGCACCTCGAAAGTGAAAGACTTAAACTTTTGCTCAAACTTTCCTCAAGGTATACTTCAACCATTCTCTTTCAAAATTCAAGATTATAAAATCGGGGGTCACCGTGCAAATTTTGGTACTAAAGAAACAAATTACTTGACATTTACCAATATTGAAATTCAAAATGGCTGCCGTCCCTGTGTTAACTCTATGGAGAAAAATAAAATGTTCGACTATCAAAAAAACTAAGATGGTGAAAGTTTTTCTTTCTCCAAGAGCTTTAGGATGAGCCTCTACAAGTGGTAGATCAGAATAGAATCAGAAAAGAATTGAAAAAAGTTTGAAAGCCCAAATATCTGTCCCCGAGACGCGATCTACCTTAACCCTTTCACCCCCAGTTCCCTGTATACAGGTCCAACTTTACCATAGAAAACAATGGATTTGGGACAAACCATGGTGGTGAAAGGGTTAAATGTCATATCCATATGTAGGTCTTGCAAGAGCTACCATAGTAACAGGCAGGTAAATTTATATGTTATCAATTGTTTGAGTTTTTGCTCATTTGAAAAATCTTGTTTTAAGAGTTCTTTTGATAATGTGCACCAGGCAGTCCAAATTACTTGCTGTACACGAAAATTACAACAGGAATATTACAACTCTTCATCAACAAAGTGTGACATTGCATTTAATGTCAATTTATCTACCAGTAAACTTTACAATGAAGGATTACCCTCAAGGAAAGTATTGCAGCAAATATGTAGTCACTAATGAATGAAGAATCATCATAAAAACTCAGTTTGCAGTAGACAGACTGTCTCAACTTTGATGTGAGTTTTATAATCTCAGTTTATATTCACATCTGTGTCTGTGCAATCTGTTTATGGAAATCTTTATTAGCCAGAGAGGTATGTAACTATGTGATTAAATAAAAATTATATTCGGTAAACCATAAAGTGATACATGATTCTATCGGTAGTCTGAAGAATGTGACAATCAGTCATTTCAGGTTTCTGAGAATATTCTCTCCAAGCAGGAGATGAACTTGTGAGTTTGCCCAGAACATTCAAGCACACACAGATTTATTGATTCATACAAACTTACTGGTACATTCATTTTGTACACACATTGATAAATAGATAGATAGATAGACAGATAGATACTGTACCGGTAGATAGAAAGATACATACAGACATACACACATACATACCGGTAGTACACACACACACACACACACACACAGTATAAATACATACAAACATACATTACATGCATACATACATATATTCATTCACAATAAAACCTCACTTTACAAATTAAACCATTTGTGTCATTTCAAATTGAAATTTAAGATACATATCAATAATTCTATCCGCAAACATGCAAAGAAATAGAATTATCATTAAAAAGAATCAGTGATACCAAGTAATCTGCCAACACGCTGTACATAAAATCCCATTGCCATGGTAACTTATTTGTTTTGCATTTAGAGTGATGAAGTGTTGTTGAAGTGTTCAACATGCACATGTGCAGGTATACCATGTTTTATTGCGTATTTTTGCAATCCAAATTATTGGTAGATATTCTAAAATATGGTAGATATTGTAGATATTGGTAGGTATTCTAAAATATGGATATTGGCTATCTGCAAACCAAAGCGCATAGGTACTTGTAAGTTGTATGCAGTGTTTACATGTTAAAATGCCGTACAGTGATGTCGTGCAGCACAAACACACTATGCATCTGTGAATGTACATGTACCGTGTACCTTGCGTAAAGAAATGGACAAAAGATAAAGACTTCACCAGGTAAACTAATCCCCTGTGAAGTAGAATCCCACTGGAAATATCAATGGTATTGAATTAGGAGCAACAGATGATATCAACATACAATGCTGTATTCAGCCGGATAATGTCACATTCGTTTGTAAAACGAGATTTCTCATTTCAAAATCTCATGTCCCCAGGGCTGTTGGCCAGCATATTGCACGACACAGCTCACATCTGCTTCGTAAATCAAATAGCAAAAAAAAACGGAGCAGTCGCAACAGATTGTAAAAATTGATTGGGATAGGTTCAATCAAGCCAAAACAACATGCATTGAATTTTTAAAGTACCCCAAGGCAGCTCAAAGGTTGCAGTAATGTCACGATTTTCTTCATGAAAGTACACCATTTGGCAGAGGATTTTATTTTACAAGTATGTAAATTATAATAAGATCATAATGTTTGCCATATATTACAGTGTACCAGTATACGGCTATAGTCTTGACAAGGTTCTTGAAATAATCATACCGGTGCCTAGAAACCATTGATTATTGAGACAAGTCTACTTTTGCAGATCCTACATGTGCGTTAAAATGTTACTATGGCGATATGGATGACACCATATGCAGTCTGGGGGACTGCATGGACAAACATACACCCAACCTGTTGCTGAATATCTGTGGCTAATGGTTTGTCCAGATTACCCAATGGGCTTCATTAGTTTTAGCACGGCAAAGAGTGGTTTTTCAGATGGATCCTTCAATAAATCCACAAACCAGATGCTTGGTACATAATGAATGTTCATACGGTATAATTGTCGGTATGGGGGAAAAAACAGTACAAAACAAAGCCTGATCTTTACAGGTGAAAGCACACTGTAAATTTTTAAGAGCAAAATATCTACAAAAGTTCATCTTCACACTATGTGAGATAATACTACCGGTACAGTGTCAAGTCGTTTGAAAGTGCAGAAGCTCAGTAGCTCAGTTTATGGCAATTAAGTGTCTGCTAAATTGTATGTAAATGGCAAATGTCACAGGTCAGTTAAAAATCCAACTGCCTCACAGCATTCAGGTACTAAGGAATAACGTGAATGACAGATGCTTGAGATGGCATTTCCTTGTGATAAGGTTCTTGAGGTAATCATAGCAGTGCCTAGAATTTATGGATTATAGAGACAAAGTGGTTGCGTTTTAATGTTCCTGTATACGTCATAAAAAACACGGAACACCACTTTTCAGATCAATGGCAAACAGAAAAAAATCAATTCCAGACACTGGTGCAGGAGTACATGTAACAATTCCTTGAAAAGTTCAACAGCTTCTAATATTACTGTAGGCAGCGGCCTACAGCTTGCTGTCAGCTTTTTAGCACACACTTCCGATAGATGTCTGACATTTCATCAGCAAGGTCCCGATCTGTTCAGCCTACTGGACAGGAGGCTTATTTTGTAAAATCCACAATTTCAAGATAATTGACTTCTCAAGCCAGCGTAAAAAAAATTGAGGAAAATAAAATCAAACATTGATGTATCCTTTTATTCTTCTCTTCCTGTAAGGTCAGACGAGAATTGCTAAAAACCCCCTCTACTGTGACTGACATTTAATATTGAACACTAAGCTTGAAGTCTAAGAAGTAAAGGGACAAAATGATATTTTCAGCATATTTAGTTTGAGATAAACTTGATTCGGTATTCATATCTGCAGAAAAACTTGACTATTCGTAATATCGTGACACAGTATTTTACACTATGTATGCAATATTCACAGCCATGTATTTAATTTGTTATACTTTTCTATGAATTTTGACAGTGGATGTAAAAGACAATGTCAAGAAATGCACCGTGAAAAGAAATGACGATACTGTACCGGTCCTTGAACTTTACAATTTATACAGTTCATGCTTACCTGTTCATTTTACACCATGCCAGTTTGGTTCACATAGAAACCATTGGCAATGCTCAAGTGTGGGACACCATATCATAAGTTTAGTGAGCAGTGCCATGTGAAATTAGTTGATCAATGCATCATTTTACTAAAAAAGATGTCGGCAATGGTTATCCTGTCCAGTTTGATAAAAGCCATCACAGCATACTCAGTTTTGGTAACAGATGGAGAAGGTGGTAGACAGTTGGCTGGTGATTCTCTGTAAACGATACATTATTCTCTCTGATGGTTTCCATTCTTGTATTGGTAATCGTCATTGAGTATAAAGTTTGCACAGCGAAGATGAAGGTACATCTGTGTAGTGTACCATCTGACATGAAACTCCTATTACGGTATATGGTCTTTTGCAAGTGGTATGGACTGGATTCATATGTAGCAAACAAACTACCGGGTACT
>LD355082.1:272297-282813 GCA_001465055.1 Ptychodera flava | reverse complement strand
CATATTTGTCCATAACTCAGTAACCACAAGTGCTACACCCTTCATATATGGTATGATGGGACACCGCATGACGCCACATATTGTACCTCATTAATTATGAGTAGTTTCACAATGTGCCAGTTGTGATCAAGTGCCATTGGCGCTATTTTTTTATTCTCGATTATTAAAGAAAATGGATAAGGTGTCCTAGATTTAAATATGATCAAAATTTAAACTTTTTTGATACATGTGACCTCAAGTTATGATACGATGCTTTTTGTAGAAGACACATGCAGTCCCGATATTTAAGGTAGTATGAGCCTCGAAAGTGAAAGACTTAAAACTTTTGCTCAAACTTTCCTTAATGAATCTTTCAACCATACTCTTTCAAAGTAAAGAATCGGGAGTCACCGTGCAAATTTTGGTACTAGAGAAACAAATTACTCAAGATTTACCGATATTCAAAATTCAAAATGGCCACCATCCCTGTGTTATCCCTACGGGGAAAAAAAATTTTTGAATTTCGAAAAACTAAGCCAGTAAAATGTTTTCTTACACCAAGAGCTTTAAAATGAACCCCCACAAGTGGTATATTAGAATAGAATTGTAAAAGTTACAGAGTCCAAATATCTGTCCCCGAGGCGCGATCTACCTTAATGTAAAAATTATCTTCTGCGACCTTTCACAGATTTGTTGAAATTGTTATGAAGTGACGTTGGTTGTGTTCTGTCAAGGTTATGGGACAACACGCAGAGGAGACAATTTTAACCCTTTTCCTGCCAAGTCCATATTTCACCACCAGGTCAAGATGGTTAAAATTAATGAAACACAACATATTCCATATGATGTATTTTAACATAATACTGTACATTTGAAGGCTGTTGAAAACATAATACTGTAAAGTTGATATTTTTTGGACAAAAGATAACATACCAAGCGAAGTGGGTGAAAATACGTCATGTTTTGGCTCAATACCGCTTTTTACTGACTTGGCTGATGGGGAAGTGATACAGTTATTCTGTCTGGCAGGAAAAGGGTTAAATACTAACATTTATTTTGAGCCCATCTAGTTACTTGGTCAAGATAACTTTTTGTTTTGGACCTGTAATTATTGTAATTTCGTTTTTTCAGAACCAATGTCTGTGTTGGAATTCCTTTCTGTAGGAAAAGTAAAAACAAAAGATTTTCAGATTATATGGTATACTATACATTCAAATTGATGGGTTATTGCAATTTTTATGCTGTCAATGATTAAGGACGTTTGCATGTTCTATAAACGTGGCAAAACAAACTACACAGATGAAATAAATTGACCCAGTTGTTCTACCTATAAAGTAGTGCTCAAGATTTTGCATATGTGCTCTGTTCACGTTTCTGGTTTCTTTCAAGATGAGGTAGGACCTGATTACATTTCACACGTGTAGCAATTTCCCAGCTCTCAATAAAAATGAAATGCTCATTGATAGTGTACACTCTTCTGAAGCAAAAATAAATGGTTTGACTGTAAAAAAATGAAATCCTTCTATTGAAATGTCAACCCTTTCACCCCATTTCCATCTCTATAAAAGGTCCAATTTTGTCATAGAAAACAATGAGATTGGTTCAAACCATGGCGGTAAAAGGGATAAGTACGTTTTTCAAGACCAAAGAAATCTTCACGATTAGAATGACAATAATGGCAAAGTTTGATTCAGTCAAAAGAATTCATAAAAACAATCAAAATTTTAAGGTTTTCTTCATTGTTTAAAAAAAATTCATTTTCTGGGTGTTAAATTTTTCTTGAAATGAACAACATCATTATAGAGTTGCCAATGGATGTATAGTTTTTAACATGAAATTTTATTTTAAAGTTAACATGATAAAAACATCAAAAATCTGATGTATTGGTACAGGTGTCAGAAATGCTATCAACTGAGTATAATATCATACACGACATGAATGATACATGCATCAGCATTCCTGCAGTACCAGTACAATTTGGTATGATACCCATATGTACCGGTATATAGTATTCATACCGTATTACAGGCCGCCGGCCTTTTTTACAAAACATAAAAAATACATAAAAGTGAATACATAGCGGCATGTGGGGCTAATACATACCGTACTTGAACCATCTCATTAAGCAAATATCTTCTGGAGTGAGGTCTCCCTCAATCTAAAACTGTAAAATAAACACTTTGACAGGTTTATTAGGGTGTGAGGATTTGGGGAATTATTGAATTTTAGTGTAGGCGTTTTGTACTAACATTCAGGTATAACTTTTTGCGTCAATTCTAACACGACGTGACTGATACCATTCTTGCCGACAATGACTATTGCTCTCTATCAGTACAATTTGGTCTGATACCCATATATAAAATTAACAATAAAAAAAAAGGATTCAAAACGGGTTGTTTTTTTAAATTTTAATATACTGGTACTGTACATATTTGCTCATAGTTTTTACATTCCACAATGTCAGAAGGGTGATACCGTACACCTGGACGACACGCCAAGAATTAATAAACATGTCTCTATGATGCAAATCTGTGTGCGGGTTTTTAATTTAGCAGAGATTATACACCAAAACGGGTCCAATAATTGGTATCATCACCTCCCTCCTGGGTGGAGGGACGGTGGTATCATTCAGGGTAAATAAATAATTCACCAGGTACATGAGGAAAAAATGGAAAATGACAATAAAAAAAGGACATCCGGATATATAGTTTAGTTGTGGTACCATATTTCTGGAATGGGTATGAGTACCCTGCTAGTGTGGCTACACCCATCAAGATTGACCCAAATTTGACAAAGTGACTTCGTCTTGCCAAGCTTGTCTGAAAATAGGGCTAATACTGGTATACAGTACATACTGGTACTATTAGTTACGGTGGAGTTGGTATCTATGGCAGAAAGCACCTTTGGGAGACAAATATTCAGACTCTCAAACTTTTAAAATATTGTTTTTTTTGGCGTACCACTTGTGGGGACTCATTATAAAGCTTATTGAGTACCAGTGTTTACCATAATGTTTTGAGTGGGTGTGCAACTTAGGCTTTGGTGCCCGAAGGGTACGTCGACCACAGAGGTAGCCATGTTGCGTCTTCTGTTTAAATGCTAATTTTCGAGTTAATAATTGTAATCCGGTCATGTAGTACGTCACAACGTACCTGGAATGCATACGCGCACCCTGTGTTGGTAGCAACTGCGGCGCAAACGAGCACTAACGCTCAAAACGCAGAAGTAAATTCGGCACTGAGATCGCAAAATTTGCCCTGAATTTTGATGTCTATCTTGACCAAAACTAATACTGATCGAAATGACTGAAACTAAATTTGCACAAAACATGAAATTCCTCTGTGAGGACAGTCAGAGGCACTATGCAAATAGTGCACAAATAAGCCTAAGCTGGAACACTGGAATAAATAACATTTTCATTGGCTTAGTTTCATGAAAATCAGGAATTTTATTTTATCCCCGTGAAGATAACACAGGGATGTCAGCCTTTTTGAATTTCATATATCGGTAAACATTGGGCAGTTTGTTTGTCCAGTACCAAAATTTGCACAGCGACCCCTGACACTGATTCTTGATTTTGAAAGAGAGTGGTGAAAAGTTTCCTTGAGGAAATTTTTAGCAAAAGTTTAAATCTTTCAATTTTCGAGGCGTAAACTACATGTACCTGAAAGGGTGGTGTACCAGATATTAGACTGGTAGTGTTACCAATTTACAAACTTTAGGGTTCATGAGTCTTGTTCTTAGTGTTCTGTATAATGCACTGAAATAAAGACATGAGGGGATGATGAAACTGCAGGTGATTTTAGACCAGTAACCTGTAATGTCCATATAATCTTGACAAGAAACATGTCCTATGAGTTATATACACCTTCACAATAGAATTATGTGGCTCTGCCGATGTACATCTCCATCCTTACATATCTGTACATGTAATTACTTTGTAAAGTCAATAGCGCTGATCACGATTTCAGGTTTGTTACCAACTATAGCTGCACATGCGCGATATCAGACACTACTGCTTGAAATTCTGACAAATTTTATTGTTGCATATGTGGCTGTTGTTGCAGTTTGTAGTCTGAGCCATAAATTACATGACGTTTAGTACATGTATCTATTGTAACACTACCAGGTTTCATTTTCGTCATTCTTGCGGAAAATGTGGACAGTCAAATATTTTTTCTTGCATATTACTGAAAGAAAAATGACGTCATTTGTGATCAGCGATGTTTTTGTTGCCTTCAAAAAATATAAGACAGAAACTTTTTTCAGATTTTTCTCACCTTTTTGATCAAAACCTGTGGGCAATGAAAAATTGTGTCCATTTTATCCAAAATTGTCAAAATAATTACAGAAAAATTCATAAAATTGGTAAAATGTTGCTCTAAAATTCTGGAGGGAAAAATGATAGCACTCAAAACGATAATCCTCAATAAAAGCCTTATCTTTTTCCATTTATTTCCAGGTATTTACATTCCATGCAAAGTGTGTGGAGACAGATCGTCAGGTGTTCACTATGGAACTAGCACATGTGAGGGCTGCAAGGTAGGTTTTGATTGTACTCCAGAAATGTTGTTTTTCGCAAAAGATATTTTATGTGTCAGATTCCCCACAGGGCATTGCAAATGTAAAGAGATCGGTTTATCTAGTATTAGAGGCATGTATTAAAAATAAATGATGTGGTATTACATATATTTAGATGGAACATACAATCTTAGAATCATAGGACAATAGTTAATATTCCTTTGTACATATCTGCTTTTTAAAATCTCCAGCCATGGTTGGGCTGGGTTGGGTTGACCAGAGCCCACAGGTAATACCGAGTTTATATCTGTCTCAAATCCAGGTACACGGAATGTAATATTCATCTTGTGCTGATGTCACAAATACTGATTTTGACAATAATTTAAAATGCATTCTGAACAAATTTCGGAATCTCCGAACAAATTTCGGTTTCTTCTAAATTCAAATTTTATCACCAGATATTAATGTTACAATAATACTGAATATAATTGTACCGTAACTTTCCAGCTTAAATATGTCATATCATATTCACTAAAAAATCCAGCTGATTTATGAGATGAACAGCATTCAGTGAAAAAGTCAGCTGAATTTTTGCAAATTGGCTGAAATGTTCAGCTTAATGGAATTTTCTAATAATTGAAAAAATCAGCTAAACTTTTGTATATGAACGAGATATGCAGCTGTTTTTTCAAATACCGGTAATATCTAAAAGTCCAGCTGATTGTTCTGTTAACCCTTTGAACCCTGCTCAGAAAAAAAGGTCTGTATGATGTCATAGGTCACCAGGGGGTCAGGGTGCAAAGGGTTAACAAAGAGATATTCACCAGATATTAACTGAAACGTTACACAGAAACATGTCAGTTGTCTGTTGATGTTAATGTGGAGTGTTGAATTCTGTAATTTACACAATCTGCAGACATACCACAGAAAGCTGGTGTTGTCGGGCAAAGCGACTGATTTATAGGGTTTGATCAAGAGAGTGTTATCATGAAAGGGTTATAGGGTACAGGAGAGTTGCCAAAGGGTACTATCATTATCATATTTTGTCAATAGACTTGCTATTTCAGTCACTTTGCTGGATTCCAATGCAGTCCTGGTCGCCATATCTCACATAAATGATGGACCAGACTATTTTTTCCCCATTCAAAGGATTAAATTGCCGTACAAAAGACATTGGCACAGTATATCACAAAGGAATAATTATTAAAAGTGTATATTTCTTACAAGCTGTTTATGAAATGAGGTTTAACGAATGCCATGTCGTACATACACTGTATTCTCTGCAGTGTTTTTGCTAAGGTTAAGGTACATAGGTAAATGGTTTGGGAACCCCAGTTCTGTAGTCCCTAATCTCATTGCATTGGTATTCTGAGGAAACCCTGGTAGCATGACAATTGAACCCCGGTAAAATTTACCTAGGTACCGCCCTTAACAAAACCACCGCTCTGTGTTATCATATTCAAATGGAAAAATGATATTTTAACTCACTTTGTCAGTTTCTGTATAGACCTAAGATTTAGCATTGAGAGGGAAAAGTTGCTATTTCTGATCACTTTGTAGGGTTTTTACCGTCGGAGTATTCAGAAACACGACACTTATGAATGCCTACGAACCAAGTCATGTGTCATCGACAAGTACAGCAGAAACCGCTGTGCGTACTGTCGATGGCAGAAGTGTGTACAGGTTGGAATGTCAAAGGAAGGTCAGTATACGTAATTCTATTGTAAGTCTCTGATGCTTGATAATTTTAGCCATTTCTTTACATCAGTGTGTGTGTCAAGTCCATGGGATCTTGAGGTTAATTTACAGCTTAAGGTAGTATGCGCCTCGAAAGTGAAAGACTGAAAGTTTTGCTCAAACTTTCCTGAATGAAACTTCAATCATTCTCTTACCAAACCAAGACTAAAAGTCGGGGGTAACTGTGCAAAGTTTAGAACTAGCGAAACAAATTACCCAACGTTTTGCGATATTTGAAATTCAAAATGGCCATATTCCTGTGTTACCTCTACGTGGGGAAAATTAAATTTTGAATTTTCAAAAAACTAAGGAGGTGAAATATTTCTTCCCCCAAGAGCTTTAAACGAACCCCAACAATTGGTAGATCAGAAAAGAAATGTAGAAATGTGAGAGTTTGAAAATCTGTCCCTGAGGCACATTCTACCTTAACCCTTTCACCACTGTGGTTTGGCCCAATCCCATTGTTTTCTATGTTAAGTTGGACCTCTAGACAGGGAAATAGGGGTGAAGGAGTTAAGCCATTCCTTTACATCAGTGTGTTTGTCATAACCGTGGGATCTTCAAGGCTAATTTATCGTTTAAGCAGTGTATTTACATCATTGTATTTGACGCATCAGGAGTATTAGAGGTGATCAACCAGAGCTAAGAGAACTTTTAAATTTGTCATGATTGTAATAGGGGAAGTGCGCCCTCACCGATGAAACTTCTATCTCCAGTGTGCATTTGACAATTAAAGCAGTGCAAGTAAACCTCCTTCAGCAATTCCACAACTCAAACACATAATGCTGCCTTAGTGCAAAACAAAAACAGCAGCTGTCGTCTTTTTTTCTTTAATATGAGAAAATTTCTTTAATAAGTGAAAATGGCAAGATTTTATATTCATGTTACTTCTGTTAATTCTTCTTTCCCTTGTTTACAAGTGTTGGTACATGTACATATTTAGAATTTGTTGACAACATAGCTTATCCTCAGTATGTTTCTAATGCTGTGATAGTGTATTTTTTTTCTCACTGTCAAAATCTTGTCTTGATTGAGTATAATTGATACCATAAAGTGAAAGAATTAGGTTCTCAGTGTTTGAAAAAACCAAAAACTGACCACTTTACAGCACTCATAACACATGCTATAATGATAGTGAAATTGGGATTCATACGACTTCATCAGGTTATTTTGATGTATTACACTGGTGTGCAAAATCTCTTTTCAGCTGTGAAATTTGGACGAATTCCAAACAGGGAGAAAGAGCTTGCCATGGCTGCGTTTGAAGAACAAAAGGCCGAAATCCAGACGACGATACGACGGATGGAAGACGAGGAGAAACAACGTCGCATTGAACAGAATCAGGATCTGCTTTTCAATGTTAGCTCTCCGGAGAAACCGAAAAGCGACGTTTCCCCGCTTGCCATGAAAATGGATCCGGAAATGTCGGAGTTGATACAGCAAGTCCGGGAAGCCCACAACTTGGCCTCGCCGTTCAGTGAAACGAACTTGAAATTGTACTCCAGGTCGGCTACAAAGCGTTTTAAACCCGACTACACGGACCAACCCTGCTTCAGCCCGGGGAGGGACTTCAGTGCTTTGTCTCCAGGCTCGGTAGGGTCACCAGGGGAAGCCACGATGTCATCCTCTTCGTCCTCAATATCATCGCCCGCGTCTTTCTCTGAGACGTCTTTTTCGCTCTCGTCTCCGGAGTCAGTCAGTGGGGAAGCCCATGAGAATTCAAAGGTAAAGACTGAATGTGTACCAGCTCTGATGGGGTCTTTTAGAATATTTTGTCTACATATTAGAATCTGTTAGAAACAGTTCACTTTGAGCTTAAGGTAGCACACGCCTTGATAGCACAGACTTAAACTTTTGCTCAAATTTTCCTCAGTGAAACTTTCAACCATTCTCTTACTAAATCAAGAAAAAATCATGGGGTCACTATGTACAGTTTGGTTAGAGAAACAAATTACCTGACATTCACCGATATTTGAAGTTCAAAATGGCCGCCATCCCTGTGTTAATGCTATGGGGAAAAATAAAATTTGTGATTTTTCAAAAAACTCAAACAACAAAAATTAATCTTACACCGGTATAGGCATATCAGTTTACTCAGTGGAGGAGCTACCTGCTGAGTTTGGCGGATTTCTTATCAGTCATCAGACAATAAAACAGACTCTTGTTTAGGTAAACGCCAGGTCGTATGGCAAACTTAGCAAACTGCTAAGCTAAAGTTGCTGGGTAATTTCATAAATTGATGGACTTAATATATCCTCATTAGCTGTAATTGATGTGCTGCTTTACAATCAATACTCAAAAAAGTTCTAACACTTGTCTAGTTTTATATTTACAATTAAAGAGCTAAATGCAAAGAAATTTTCAGAATTACTTAAAATCGACTCAAAGAGTTTGACAGGGCAAGTAGCCAGAATATATGTGCCAGGGTTAAACAAATTCAGTGTACCATGGTCAGTGACCCCTGAATTATTTGCCCAGACCGGCATTACCACCATTCAAATGGTCAGGCAGTCACCAGTGGTCAGGCACACCAATGCCAATAGCAGTGTGTTGTGCATGTGTTTGTAAGACTCACCAAATTAGGCTTGAGTATCACCAATTTGTAAATCTATTGCTTGTCAAGCTACTGAAAACTTAAAGTGGATTTGTTCATCCCTGCTTGCTTATTGAAATATGAACAGAAATGAATCACAAACCCCCTCAATATAACCTGCATTAAGCATAAGAACAACAGTCTACTGTACCTTGGGCAGATAAATTTTTCGCTGGACAGGTGAAATTTTATAGCTAGCAGGCAGGTGGAAATAATTTTCAATCTTTTGGTTTTCCGGATCAGACTCATGATATACCAGGAATTCAGTATATGACTTCCTGCAGGTAGTACCGTAAAAACCCTATCAATTTGACCAGAACAAAATAATTACGGTTTTAAATTGTCAAATTATTAGAAAATTAACAAAGCCACAATAATTTTTAATTAGTGGTCAAATTATTAAGAATATCAACTTTTCTGACAGTTCATAAAGTGATATGCTTACCATCTTGGATGATTGAAACATATAAAGGTGACTTTCCTGAAGTCCTGACATTCTGTGCTGTACACTGTATTGTTCTGTGTATTTTATCGAAAATAAATGTTCCAAACAGTTTGTCATGATTGGTTGGTCAAATTATCACAAATTGAGAAAGTCCAATTTCCATCGGTGGTCGAACTGATAAGGGTAAAATAAACTTACGTTTTGAGAAAATTAGGGTGGTCGAATTAATAGAGTGGTGGAGTTGATAGTTTTTACAGTGTTTACCACGGCAGGGACTTTTTCCAATGTACGTGCCTGGATGTTCTGTGGCTAACTAACTACCAGCACAACCAGATCACAGCTTAAACATAAAACTCGTACATACCGGTAGACTGATAGCACACAGTATGCTGGAAACGATGAAGGTGAGGTGTTAGTAACATTCATAAGCGCAAATCACAGGACAGCCAATGAAGCTGACAAAATCACACGAAACAAGTGCTAGCAAACAATGAAGTCAAAATACATTGACTTGGGGCGATATGTTTTCCATTTGAAATTTGAAATTAGATATTTTGTGTACTGGTCCTGAAACAAGTTTCAGAGGGTGAGGGAAAAATCATTTGCGATGTAAAAAATAAACAAACTTTACAGAACAAAATACGTAATGGACTAAGAAATTCTTCTTTTTTACAGGTTTCCCAAGCAATAATTGCTCTTATAAAAAGGATTGTGGTGTTCAGTAAAAAATTACCCGGTTTTAGAGATCTTTCTCAAGAGGATCAAATACTACTTCTAAAAGGTGAGTAGAGGATGTCTTCATTTGTACCGATATATGTAGTAATTTTGAAATTTTTTTTTTTAAATGGCTGTAAATCAGCCACCATATAATATTTTTCTCAATACTGAATCAATTACAATATGACGCATTCGTTGGAAACAGCGTTTTTAGGCCAGAGTGATTTAATTCTTTGTTCTGCATCTACATAAAAGTATGAAAAGTAGGTGGGTAAGTGGTTCAAAAACACACAAAGAAAATGTTACAAATTACAAGTTTTTATTTACGCAATTGTATCTATGTAATGTGAGTGCTCATTTAAATGGGAATATCATACAGGACTGTGGGGGCACAGTTTGGGATTACTGATGACGCAGATCATTTGCATACACTTGGTGGGATTTTTTGAATTCTCCTGAAACGATGTTTAATCAGGGGGTAAACACTATCTGTTGCACACTAGGGGGATTTGGAGCATTCAATT
>LD355082.1:234533-269773 GCA_001465055.1 Ptychodera flava | reverse complement strand
GTATATTGGTATGTATTATGTATGTATAAAGGGAGTAAGAGCATGAGGGGGCAGGAGGGAGGGATAAATAATATTGGAAAGTGGGGGGAAGAGACGTAGGGATAAAGAATAAGAGTTGGGAGGGGTAGAAGGGAATAAATATTGGGAGTGGGGGAAGAGAGAGAGGTAGTGGGTATGTTCTCAGACTTCCCTCATATATCACACTTAAGTGTATTACATTAAACAATAACACAATCTTCACCATCTGAAACACTTGATGTGTAGATATAGATGTTGTGTTACAGAAGGATTAGTAAGCGCATGTCTTTTCTTGCCAACTGGAAAAATCAGCGGGGAGAAAAAAAACCTGCCTCAATAGCCCTGCCTTTTTACTCAGTCAGGAAGAATGTTCTGTGAGTGGTTCCGAATCTGGGCATGCTTATGTCTTTGTAGGAATAATAAATATGACATTTGTGTTCAGAGCATCAGAGAGCATGTATTTACCATCTTGAACAGCCCGGCAGCGCAGTCCCATTGTGTGTTTCTTTCCCAACAGCGTCAGCAAACATTAATCACACCAAAAATTGCTTTCTGAGGTCAAAGGCTGTATGAAGTATCATCTCTGGGAGACATCATCCTCGGAGAAGAGACATCCGTCCTTGCCCTGCTTCCTGGGCTTGTCAAATTCAATAGCACAGAAATGGAGCCTCATGAATACAAAATGATGTAATCGCAAATTTTTGAAACAGTATGCAACTGCAGGGATAGAAATACTTTTTTATTTCTTGTGGCAAAAGTTTGCCACCGGATATAAAATCAGGTGGCAATTATGAAAATCTGGTGGCAGTTTGTGATTGGTATAATACAACATTTTGTCATTGCCACATACTCATTCTAATTTATAAATTCTTGAAAATATGGTGAGTACACGTCACAAAAAATCAACCCATACTGCAGGCCTTGAAAAAAAATTTTCAAACTTACCAACCGTGGGACACGTGAATTTCATTTTTACTTGCCCGACAGGAAAAATTACTTGCCCTAACTTTCTAATAACTGTTCTAGTAATTTGTAACAGAAAGCAAGAGTTTGGCCATATGAAGTGAATTCAAAGAGGGAAATAACAGATTCAAACATGAACTACATTCTTGTTAAAATGAAGGACTATTACCAAATCTGAAATGTCGCAGCTGAAATGTCGCAGAAGAAATGTGAGAATACTTTAGTTTTTTTCTGTAGATTTGGCCATCTTGAAAACATCTTTGAATTTGGAATTTTTCCACAACCTAATCCAAATTAAAATCTTTGCATAAGAGTAATAAGATTGTGTGATTTACAATGTGCATAGCTGGCTGCTGCTCTTTATTTTCAAGCTGAGATCACAAACAACTGCTCTGCTGGTGTTTATGTGCAAATGCATACGCACATATACATCTGCAACCCTTTTACCTGTTTACATGTTTACTCACTGAGCACAGGCGTCTTTCAAAGTTTTATTTGATAAATGTATTCGTCAAGAGAGCAGATTCAGGTTTCGTTTTCGTTACTCTTCAGTGCAGATTTGTTTTCTGTAAGTGAGAGCCGATCCCTAACAACCAAGGTCACGTAATTTGAAACTGTCTGCATCTCACGCACTACGTAGCTGCAATATGTGACCTCCTTGGTCGACTGAGCCCGTTTCGACTACGATGTAAACTTGTTCTTTTTCATCTGGGTGTTGATGTACGTTGAACAGTAAGCATTGCCGAGATCCAAGGCTTCGAATAAGTTTACATCCATTTACCAAGCACAGGGTGCAATTACACTATCGCGTGAAGCCGATCGACTGTCATACGACTCGTGCTGCACTTGCACAAAAAGAATGGCAACTACTGTCAAGAGCATACCACTTTACGGCACACATACAAAACAGTAAGTTCACTCCGTGTCGTCGGAGAGAACATGTCGCAAAAATCTATTTTTACGACTTTTTGTGTTTAACAACAGCAAGAACGATTATTTTGCGATGTCTGGCGGATTTTCAAGGGTTTTCAGAAAAAAACTTTTGAGAGTTGGAGGACTTACAATGATTGTAGGCGTGTACAGACCTAATGAAATACGTTTTCAAGCTTGAATTGTCCAGAGCTTAGTAATTAGTTAATTCAACCGCAGGTGCACTTGCCCGTCGGACGGGAAGCATATTGATTTTACTTGCCCGAACGCAAAATTCACTAGCCACGGGCGTCGGGCGATAGGAATTTTTGAGCCCTGTACTGGCCAATGAATTGCAAGTATTTATTGTTATTTAATTCATGCAGGCTGCAGTTTGGCTTCGTTTTCAAAATGTCAAAACATGATTTTATCTTGTGCCGTATGACTGCATATGCGGCTATCACAGAGGGCAACAACATGTCCAATGTACAAAAGCTGCTGTCATTGATATGGAGATTAGCCAATCACAAGTTTGGATTTACGCTATGTTTTCATTCATGCCAAAATGTCGCAATTAGTTTGGGTTTTTTTTTTTGCTAATGAGTTTTTCCGCCGTCAGGCAACGCGTGTTCCTTCAGACTAGTGTTCCTTCATTCAAGCTGTAGGATCGATGACATGATGTCCCAAAATTTAGTGGCAGAAAAATACCACCAGAAAAAAATTTTGGTGGCAGATTGACAGTTTTTGGTGGCAAATGCCACCATTGCCACCGATTATTTCGATCACTGAAATGCCTAGCAACTGGTAGCTGCCTAGGCTGTATGTGTTGTGTGGTCCAGAAAGCTTCGTAAAATAAATCCCATCAGTTACTTGAGAACATATTTTTCAAATTTTGTGAAAAATCACAACATCTCACTGACACTGAATCACAGACCCGCAGAGGTTTTGTTGGATGTTAAAAGCAAATGTGCTGTAAATCTGGTCATTGCAGTGGCATGGTGTCTTTGTAAGAATTTTCAACTTTTTTACCATGCTGGGGGGTTTTGCCAAGTTATTGTAGACCTTTTTACAGGAAATTGGAGCTGAACAGTTTATGCATGTATTTTTGAATTAAAAGCAGACCCTGGTTGACTGTGCACTTGTGTGAGGATCTTGTTGAATTGATTTAATGGCAACAAAACTTTCGTCAGGTTGCAGAAAAAGTGGTGAGAAATTGCTGCTGGGTTGGAAGGTTATATCTGATTGGTCGATTGTCACTAGTCATAGCAACGTAGGCAGTCCATTATGTATAATTCAATGATAACAGTAAGATTCAGCCAACCAATTGGATAACAGCTTCTGAGATGCTGCACATCAGTCCAGAAATTGGGATGCAGAGTGTTGTATCTTGAAACCATCAGGTTCAATATGGGCCATTTGCATCTAAATAGTTCAGGGAAAAAGTTGTGAATGAAAGGCGATAGCAGCCCTAACAGTTTCTCTGATTTCACTACAGGTGGCGTGTTCGAGGTGTGGATGTTACAGTCCTGTAATATACTCCTTGACAAAGAGAAAAATTCCCTCTTAGAAGATACACCATTCAAGATGAGTGTAATGACGCTGTTCTGCCCACAGAGCATGATACAGCGCATGCATAAGGTAAGTGAAATGTAAACTTATCCCTTCTGCCAAGATGGCTTCTGTGCATTTCTAGAACACTATTTTCCAGTGGTAGGAGATATTTTACACCCAAAATAGCTTCTGTTTATGCACCCTGAACATTTTCCAGCACTAGGGATGTAAATCTTTCTTATCAAAACATAAAGCTTCCTAGCGTTTCTAAGCACATTATGTCAGTGTTGCAGGGAAAAAGAGGGAGATGGACAAATTAAATGAAATAATCACGAAAATGAATTAATGGTCATGACCATTAATTCATTTTTGCGATGGTTTCATTGATCGTGTCTTAAACTGGGGTCGAATATATGAATGGTCATCCATTCATTCAGTATCTTTCAACATATCAAATAATATGAGTAGTATCTCGTATCAAACAAAATTCATGAAAAATGGGCGACTTTGTCCCTTTAATATCCTAGTGGCCTGACCTTTTTTTCATCTTTTTCAAATACTCAACCTATCTAATGGTGTGAAGGGTATGTTTAAAAGCGTTATCATGCCTTTTCATAATTTTGTGTTTCTCACTTCCATAGTTCGCTGACCACTTCAATAAATTCAGGTTGTCCGAAGCTGAAGTGGCTCTTGTCTCAGCTGTGGCACTTGTCAATCCAGGTAAGTGTTTATTTCTCTTGGTAGTCATCTCATTATTTCTGAGTATTGGTTTATTTAATTCCACTATTGCTTGGGAAGGTGTGTAAAATGGACAAGAACTTGATGATTTGCAGATTTTTTTCTCCAATGTAACGTAGAAGATGACAAAAGAGTTGAGGGTTATTATGCAAAAAAGCATACTTTAATATAAACATCAATTTCAGGAGGTATAATTCTATTTATGTACGTGCCTGGTTTGAGTTACAAAACTGTGAAGGATCTCCAACTTTTGCCCATAGAGGGCGCTGTGCTTTGCTCCTCATTTGCCTTCAGAGAGGCATCCTGCAGTCAGTACGTACTCTTCAAATTATGGTCAGTCTGCTTGAAATTAGGAAAAAAAGAATGGTTTCAGTTCATAACATTACGGTGACAGAAACTGACATTTCAAGCTGGTTTTAAATTTCGTGCAGAGGCATTCTGAAGTTAAGGTAACATTCTGGTTGATACTTTCCTAGGTAGTCTACAAGAGGGCAGGCACCACTTCATTGACCAAGCAGTACATGCACTCACTAGGTTTAAGTCCTATCCATACTCCCTAGCTCCGAGAACAAGAGTGCCATTCCATTGGCTGTCAAAGTCAAAACTTCTCCCCTCCAAAAAATTAGATGAGGTTTTTCATCAAGCTTGCCAGATCCATGCAAAACTGCGAGGTTATATATTGACCAATAGTTGTAAAGTTAAATGTTCAAAAGACGTTTCAAGAACAACAGTGTACAGTGTCACATTAATTCTTCCCAGGTGTTCCATTTACAATATTACCAATTCTTTTTTTTGCAGATCGCAAGGGACTCAGTGATGTAACTCCAGTGGCCGTGATGCAGAACAGATTTCTGGAGGCACTCAGAGGTGAACTTGCTCGCTACCACGGGGTTTCCCAAGGCAGGAAACTGTTTGCTGAAATACTCTTGAAAATGTCGGATCTTGCTGTACTTAACGAGCTGCATGCGCACAATGCAAGAACTCTCAAGGTGAAACAAGTTTCTTTAAGATACATGGAAACTGCACCAACACCCTACTTTAGAAAAATTAAATTTTCATTTAACTGTCTCATACTTTCCAGTATTTTTAACCCTGTGACTACCTTGAGTGCCGGAAAATTCCCGGACCAAGATGAATTACTATATACCTTGGGTGCCAGAAAATTTTCCCGAGATTTGAGTTATCCACAGTATGTTTGGTAAACAACTTTACAGCATTGTTGGTGTCAAGGGAATAAAATTTTGGGCCAATGATACATCAGTCTTCCAAATTCAGATGACCAAAGATTAAAAGTGAACATTTTTAAAACATAAATATACCTGTTTGCAGAGAGAATGAAAAATACAGCTTTTCATAATCCCTGCATGACATCACATCCTCAGTTATTTTTTGGTGAAACTGTAAAAACCCTATTGATTCCACCACTCTATTAATTCAACCGCCCTGTTTTTTTTTCTCTAAATGTAATTTTATTTTACCCTCATCAGTTTGACCGCAGATGGAAATTGGGACTTTCTCAATCTCCAATAATTCAACAAACCAATCATGACATGCTGTTTTGAATATTGTATTTTCAATAAAATAAACAGAACAATACTGTGTCTAAAACAGAATGTCTGAGTTTGGACGTCAGGAAAGTCACCTTTTATATGTTTCAATCATGCAAGATGGTACACATATCATTTATGAACTGTCAAAAAAGTTGAAATCCCTAATAATGCAACCACTAAAATTATTTTGGCTTCGTTAATCTTCTAATAATTTGACAATTTATTGTTTTCTGGTTGAATTGACAGGGTTTTTACAGTAGTTAGTACAAGATTAGTAGGCTTCTGGAAAGTCTCTGAAAGTCCTTGAATTTTAAAGCCGCCTGAATAGTCCTGGAAAAGTCCTCGGTGGTGTTTTTGACAAAATTCAGGCTCAATGTTATGATTTCTATGGGCCTTATAACTCCACATATTACCACAGAATGCTTCAGCCATTATTCACAACAGTCTGCATTTTGATTCAAGCAGAAAATTATCTTTACGAAAATAATTCAAATTAAAATTCAAACAAAACAAGCAGGTCCGCACTATCTTTCTTCCAAACTATCTTTGTGGGTAACAAAAGTGAATTAGTAGTCTTGTGCCATATAGAATAGTGAAAATGGATAATCACTGTATTCTCTCTGTGCCTGCAGTTTTAATACTCATACAGTGATTTTTTCCACTGACAGTTCAATGTTCGTTGTCAGTCCTTCAAAATAAGGAGGAAATTTAGAGACTTGGTTCTGTCGCTGAGTTTCTTAGTTTGTTTGTTGAAACTTTAACGGCTTCCTCCATGGCCACAAGATTCCTTCACTGTTTCTTCTGTAACTTTCATAGCACTCTGAGATAACGGATTTGGTGTATTTGTTATTGCCAACCGTTTAAGCGCCAAAGTCGAATGTTGTCGTCTTTATAAAAGATACCCTAGTCAATTTATTTTTCATATTTTTGCCAAAAATTTTGATGAAAAATTGCAGCTCATGAAGTGTGGTGTCCATTTGGTTCAAAATTATAAAAAAAACTACAGAAAAATTCATAAAAACTTGTGAAATGTTGCACTGACATTTTGGTGGGAAAAACTACAGCACTCAAAGAGTTAAGAGGGATAAGTCGGTTTCTCCGGGAATGGGGAGCTGATACAAATGTGGCATATTCTCTGCTTTCAAATGAGACTGAATAACTAGCAGTGAAAACTTGCACCTTTGGCTCAGAGCTGTACTCTGGAATTGTTGCAGGTTGAGAGTCCTGACGTGGAAGTGCCGGAGCTGTATGCGGAAATATACGACATTCCTGATCAGCAGCAGGACGAGCAGGAGGAGTTTCTAATTAAATACCGGGACGTGACGCTCAACACCACATTTGACAAACTTCCCGACGAGCTGAAGGAGTATCTTCGACAGAAGCAACTGAAGGCACGGAAATCGTCGACAGCAACCTCCCAACAGAATTCTCACACACAATTGAAAGACTGTTTGACACACTCGCAGCATTCATATTCCGATAAAACATGACCTGGGCTGTGTGGTTAATTCGCTTTAGTGATGACAGTAGTGGTATTTTTACAGTTCTCAGGTGGATGTCAACTTCCCATGTTAAATGAATCTTGGCTTTTTTTCTGTGCAGTAACGCATATACTAGTACATTGCTTACGGCTCTTCGTGTGGAGAAAGCGCCCTCTAGAGTTAATATGATAAGGTCTCTAAATGTGCATGCAAGACACCGTACCACCAACAGATATAGCTTGGCGGGGAAAGTACATGGGACATGCTGGCATAAAAGGCCTGTCATTGCCATGAACTGCAATCATGTCCTTGATCTGTGAAAAACTACCTGCTTAATGGTATCACGTGAAAAGCGTTGTCGTTGACATGCGATGTACAGGGGCAGGTCACCATGCATGTCTGTCTATTGCAAATATTCTGTTGTTACATTACATGGCAAGCCTATCACTGCAATGCAGCATTAAATTTATCGTTGCTCACATGGAATTATAAGCCGACTCAAGTCTGTTTTGAAAACTTGCCCATGTCGAAAAAAGAACCATCTAGCTCCAATTCAGAGTGCTGGACCAATTGTATTCATACCTGACTATATTATCCATAACAGTAATATTGCATTTATCCAGTGTATAGGCACTACAAAACCATCACCTGTACTCAACAGCAATAGCTTTGCCAATATTCTATTTTTCAGATCGCCAACATTCTATTTTTCTTTTAGTCACTCAAATTTGAAAAAAAAATTCAGCTCTTATCACACATGCAGCTGTGTTGAGGATGTGAGATTTGCCTTCCTACATGGACTCCAAGCAAGTATCTATTTTCGCTCTACAGTGTGGGTATTTTTTAGCATCATGAATTCCAGTGGGATTTTGGGATGGCAGCCGTCACAAAACATTTAACAATGAACTATTGTTGTTGATTCTGATGATTTCATTTGCGTGTGGGATCTGTAGAGGGCCTCCTTCAAAAATAAAAGAGGAAAACTGTTAGTTGTTTTTCCTCATTATGAAGATTATGTGCTCATGTATTGTGTATTTTTCTAAATTAAAGAAAACTGAACTGAAATTTGTGGGAAAGGTCTGCTACAGTCTGACATGAAATTTTCACAAGTTAATTATGGTCCAAGACTGAATGTGTGTCTTTTTTCTAAAATACATATTATCTCTTTCCAAACTTGACAGTGAAGAAATTGTTCTCTCAGTACCTATTTGATCACTGAAAAGTTCCCCCTTGTTCACCATTTTTATTGAGCTGTGCATTGCATGATCTCATTGCCCTCTTCTGCTTTCACTAGGCAAAAACCAGTGATGTCACGTCCACTGTCTGTCATTTTTCAACATAAACTGATGATGTCACATGCACTGCCTTCTATTTCTCAGCAAAACTGATGATGACACTCACATTGACTGTCCATCACTTGCCTGCAAAAACTAGCGATATCACATGGACTATCTGCTATTTTGTCAGCAAAACCTTGTCATGTGACATCCGCTCTCTGCTATTTCACAGCAAAAACTGATGATGTCACATTCACTATCCTATCATTCAGCAACGATAGTGATGATGTCACAATCATTTGTAATCGCAAATAACAGTGATATTTTGACATCACATCCTGTTATGCATCACAGCACTTTTCTATTATTATTTTTCAGCTGTATACTTGATAATTTGTACACAATTCTGTGAAAATGTGGCAAATTTTTGCATAGATTATATTGTTACCTCTTGATGATCATTTCATCTAATATGAAGGGTTATATCAAGGGACAGGGGTAGTCACAGCAGTTTTCAGTACTACAAATTTCAGCAGAACTCTGATTCTGGATAGCTGGTACACAATCTTCAACTTTCTCCATATGTTACTCTTCTTTGATGAATATTAATAGGCCAGTAGCTGTAATGTTTGACAGTTTTTTTTTTCAGAATGACACATTCAACAACATCATCTACACCCATAGCATGCAAAGATGTAGTATTTGGCGCATGAACACAGCTGAGTACATTGTACATATAAAAAAAAATCAGGCTTTTCGAGCCGGGGTTTAAGAGTGTAGTGAAAATGAAATCCATGGCAATCACAAAAAGAGAAAACATTGTGCAATGAAGGTAGATCGCGCCTTGGGGACAGAAATTCAGACTCTCAAACTTTTACAATTCTCTTCTGATATACCACTTGTTGGGGATCATTTTAAAGCTCTTGGTACGAGAAAACTTTTTGACCGACTTAGTCTTTCGAAATTCGAAAATTTTATTTTTCTCCATAGAGTTAACACAAGGATGGCAGCCATTTTGAATTTTAGATATCTGTAAATCCTGGGTTATTTGTTTCTCTAGTACCAAAGTTTGGTGACCCCTGATTTTTATTCTTGATTTTGAAAGAGAATGGTCGAAAGATTCCTTAAGGAAGGTTTTGAGCAAAAGTGTAAGTCTTTCACTTTCAAGGCGCATAATACCCTAAGAAACAATCAACTATTGAATCAGTCATAGATTTTGTAAAAATTATCTTTCACTTTTATAAAACTCATTTGCTTGCTCTTATGTCATTTGGTCGTTTGCTTCATCTTTATATGTTCATTGTTACGGTTTCTTCACTATTTTTCTCAGCATCTCAACTTTCTTTTGACTTTCAATGGTACATACCTACCACAGTTCTAGCAGTTCTTTTTCCATCTTTATTCTGCAGAGTTATTTGGATTTTCGATTGTGTATGAAATGTAGGCTTTACTCGTAGACTTCTAGAATATCAAGGATGGGATCTTTCCACCCCTGTTTCCGAATACAACAGTCCCATGTTGCCTCTGTAAACAGTAGGGAGAATCCAAAGTCCAGTGGGGGGACAGGTATGCAAATTCTACAATAGAATATGCGGTCAGAGCCGATTGTTTTGCTCAGTTGTCCTCGAAGAGTATTCATAGGAGATTATTAAAGTCATCATCGCTTTCAGAAAAGTGAAAAAACAAAACTTTACAAAGATTTTTATCTCTGCAATGTTACCATATACCTCTTGTTTTTAAAATAAAATTAAGGATTTTTTAATCATCTTTTCATGAGAAGCAATTTTCTTTTTCCTTGCTGTTCATGGGTGTAGCAGCCAGTTTGAATTTCATTTTGCTGCAGATTGCACAAAAATCTTCGCTGATACGAAAAAAATTTCAAGGGATATTTATTCTCATGGCAGTATTCAATAACTGTTGAAAGCTTTGTTGATGAGTGCATGCACGGTCCATGAGTGTCAGTAAATTTATGAAAGCCTTAAACTTTCCCATGCAGTTTTTACCTTGTTTTTTTACTTTCAGATTTTTGAGAAGTTTTAGATATAGATCGACAACACTTTAAATAGCATGTCTTTTGGCCGAAATCTTGGATAAATTTGTCTTGGCTCTGACTGTTGCTCTGAAAACACGGGGGGACAAACAGAAACTAGGCAGTCGGTGGGTTTCAAACAGACTGATTGCACACCGCTTGGTGTTAAAATAGCTTTGTTGAATAAAAAAAACATATGGATGTGAATAACTGCTCGGTGTTCTGAACGTGAAAGAGGTCAACTCTGCTCCAAACAGCTGGCGAGATTGCAACTTTCCATGTTTGTAATGAGTCGGTAAACCGCCACGCATTATGAAAAGTACGGACATGTTCAATTGCATATGTGATTTCTTTCTTAGTCCCCTTTTTTTGAGAACAAATCATTCACAGTCTATAACGATTGCGTTGTGATGTCTCCCGAATATTGTTAGCAAAAGAAGACAAATGTGTTGAGTAGATGAAGGAGAAACCGTTGGATATTTTTGACATACACGTGTACCGCCACCTAGTGTTTGGATAATGTGATTTAGCATATCAAATACCTCTGTTTAGCAATTTTTCTTACTAATCTATGTGGCATATTGCTCAAGATATTTTCTAACAAACTTTCAACCTCTTTTATCTTCTGTTAACTGTGGACCAAAAACAGATCGTATCTTGGTAGTATTTATCTACCAATCATTTTCTGTGGCCACAAAATGTGTGTCATATCGTTTTGTTTGTGGAGGTCCAAAGATATACCAGTTTTATATGAAAGGTGTCATGTGATAGGTGGAGAATAAATGATTGCAAGTGTTTAAGCCAATCAGAAAATACTTAACGTGATGCAGCTGAATCATAGCTGGCCTATTGACGTGCAGTTTGCAAAATGCGGCTTTGTTGATTTTATTGTGTATTCATATCTTATTTGCTTTCATCATTGCCATAGATGAATTGACGACCCAGACACTATGCCTGTTGAACAGGAAATTTCATTAGATAGGGATGCTTCCATGATTGTTTTTCTTAACATGAAACATGATTGGCTGATTGCAAATCGTCCTGCTTCAACCAACCAATCATGGAGTAGCTTTCATTCTAGTTTTGTGTGCACTGATTTATAACAATTGTAAATTTAGTGTCTTTTCCCCTTGTCGATTGTGTGGTTTTTCATATAATCGAGAAGTATAGATTTACACACCTTGTTGGTTTTTATAATGAAAGATAAGAAGATATGCCTATCAGCCAAAAAAAAGTGATAATATGAAAAACATGTATTTTACTTGGTATCTGGTAGTTTGTATGGTGTTTGCTTATAGGCCCATTAAAATAGCAGGAATGGGCTATTCCATTGCAGTTTCAAGGGGTGTGGAATTTAAATACATTGAAATGTAACATATAACATGTTGTAACTATTTATTGACTAGAATGGAAATAATTTATAGATTTCCCAACAAAGGGCTATCTACCTTGTAGATTAAAAAATTAGAGTTCAATACTACAAAGAATGTGAATATATCAGTATTTTGTGAATTTCAATCAGTTTTGCTCTTTTTTTTTTTTGCACAAGTTTTAGACTTCGTTATTTTCATTGTTGTAATTTACTTCAAGAAGCGATCAAGTTTTCCGCTGTTTTTTCTGTAGATTGCTTAAACACAAGCAAATCAAAAGTAGAAAGAGTTGAATAGCTCATGTTACGTTTTACGGCTGCGTTTTAGGGTGGAGTCTGTACCAAGATATGGATGCTTCCAAATCAAATAAAATATGAAAAAAAAAGGATAACAGTGGCGAATGAATACACTCTAATCAGTGGAGACTGCAGTTATTCATTCAGCGATGTGTAAGGGACTGAGTGTGTGTGTATGTGTGGTAGGGGTGTATGGTACTTATAACAAGCTTCCTTGTGAAGTAACCGCAAGAGGGCGCTGTTCAATAGTTAAACTCGCTGCGTGGACACGTCATCGTATCCGGCATGTGGGATTTTTAAGGTCAGGCATGCATGACGTCATGAGGTCCTTCATCACGACTGTTAATCCCATTGATTTGCTTTCATAATCATGCATTGTACAGCTTTTGTCAGGTGTTTTTTCTTTCGCAGCCAGATCGTTTTCTCACGTTAGCAGTGCATTCTGGGACAGTTATTTCGATCCTTAATATCCTTTCGAAGGTTACTCGGCGTTTTGAAGGTTAAGCTTACAATACCCAACATGATACCCTAGATGATAATTTGAAAACAAAAAATATCGTAACGTAGCCGGTTGCCCTAGGGGAAATGCTCACGAAAACACGCCTTCAAAACTTTTCCGTAATTTGTTTTACATCAGCGTGAGTTCAACGTTCCATAAATAATTTCCATTTTTTAAAACAAACGTAAAGCTAGTCAAAAATTATAAATTTACATCTAGTGATTGCCCGCATTATTTATCGTACTTTTTGTCCTTCATATGTGTGTGTTTGTGAGTGAGAGAGAGAGAGAGAGAGAGAGAGAGAGAGAGAGAGAGAGAGAGAGAGAAATTGCCCGCCATGTTCCAAACGTAATGTCCGCCAACTGGTAACCACAGTCCTGTGTTGTAACAGAGACAATTTGCGATAACTGAAATAAATACGCTCAATCTGTGCCTTATTACCGAATGAGTTTGAGTGATAACGGATATTTTAAGTCGGTTTTACAGAGGTGTCTATAGCTCATTTTAAAAACTCTCGGGCTGAGGGAGGAATATGGAGGCAATGTTTGTCCGCTTGAAGCGGTAAAGTTCTCAAAATGTATTAATAATCTTCTACACTTATATTTATGTCGATTTTGCCTCACCACACTCCCCGAGTATGTCGTTGAGCAATTGATTGATCGATTGGTTGATTGATTGATTGATTGATTCACATTTTTTTTCTTCTGAAATTACCCACATTTGCTTCGTCGCACCGATAAAGCGCTGGTAGGTTGAAACTTGTGTTGGATTTCCTCAAATTTGTGATATTATTTGGGGTATAGGGGTTCAACTCAAAAACTTTGCCACACTAGTCCCGAGGCTCGAATTATGCAAGCCATTTCCTGTACCACAAAACACATTATAATATATTAGCGCCCAAACGCTAGTCCTGTATGGCACAACCACAGTCGCTCGTGATTCGATTCGAACGCCTCTCCGAGCATCAGAAGGCCTTCACCGCGTATGGTCAAACCATGTACAATCATTATGAACAGAAGCCTGATAGCTGACGGAGTTATGTTGGAAAATGAAATCGGCAATAAAAGCGGACAGAGGGTTCAGTTTTTTTTATGTCCGCACAAAAAAATTCCAACAATCCCCAAGCTTCCCCGGGCCGAATAAAAAATACCAGTCCGGGTTAGTCCCTTAATACCGTATCGTTATTCCTACATCGCACCTTCCATCATCTTGGCGACTGCAAATGAAAATTTCTTCATGTGGTTTGGTATTTTGATTTTGAGGGTCGATATATGTGTCGCCGTCTTCATATGAGATTATACCTTACGGTCATTCTAACATCCCCCATCATCTTGGCAACGGTATAATGCAAATATAATGCAAGTATCTGGTCCCTTGGTTTTTTTGGTTCACAGTGTCGACAGAAATCGTGGGTCGAGTATCTTCTTGACGGAGCCAAGACTTCCATTTCATGAAAGGAAACATACATAATTATAATAATCGGCATTGGGACATATCACACCGTCAAAATTAAGACTCGCATGCAGCTCTCACTTCACATGCGCAGGTTAAAAACAGATTCAACATTTTCAACTAGTGAGAGCCTTAGTTTTACTCTTCGATTCCATGTATTTGAGCTCTTGCATGTTAACCTGGAGCTGGGACCAGTGCATTCATAAACAGCCTGTTTGAGCGATCCATTTAGTCATTCAACCTTGATCTAACTGTGATTTTTTTGACATTTTCGGTTCAATTGATCAAAAGTACCAAATTATAGCATTTCACGAAAATCTACCTCAAAAACTTGTGACAGTTTTGCACATATAAGGTTTGTAAAAACTTGTGAATCGTTTTTAGATTTTCATTGTCCATTAGTACATATGTACATACGGGCATTTAATTAAAGGGAATATCGATTTCGCCGGCGCCAAACTGCGATGTCCACTCTTTGAGAATTTCGGAGGACCCGTATAATATGTGCATATCTAAATATCAGTCGTGAGAATTCATGATGAAGCTTTACCGCAGATGTGTCGTAACAAACCGATCTTTGCAACACATTTTTGTAAAATTGTGAACACGCAATAGTTACTGAACTGAGAATGTCGTGACTTTGTAAGCTTACGGTGAGTCTGGTCGTTATGTTTACGTGTACTGCTACCCATCGTTAAAAAAGGCAATAAATTTCACGACGAAATTCGGTCGTTTAGTCCTTGTATCATGAGGGTAAAACCCAATTCGGGGAATATATATATATATATATATATATATATATATATATATATATATATATATATATGTATATATGTATATATATTTATAGATAGATAGATAGATAGACAGACAGACATAGTTACTGAAACAACGTTAACCCTATGCTGACACCATATTGTGGGGGAATGTCGTTATACGATAAATACGTATTTCGTGCACGTCAAAATTAGATTGCTGTCGCCCACATTGTCTGAAAATATGAAGACGTGAAGACGCCACCAAGTTGGGTAAACTGTAAACTGTGTCTCTACAGTGTAAGCAATTCTAATAAGAACAAAGTTGTCATTTTTATAAGCACAACGCGTTTTCTGATAAAAAATACATTGGATCACTTTGTCCTTGTATATTTATATGCTTCCGGAAGTGGGCTCTGCCACGGTTTTCCTTTCTGCAGTGTAGGGCCAAAAATGATTTAGTGGTCACCGCCCGCATCACTTCAAAGTGTGCACGTCAACTCTTTATTTTTCCTCTTTTTCATTAGTCCCTATGGAAAAAAGGGAAAAATGCATCAAATTCCACCAAAAATATAAAAAAATTGAAGAAAAAAATCACGTCGCCGCATCATTTTTGCCACATGTCAATGACCAGAAACAGACCTATTATTTTTTTTCGCCTAAGCATCGACGAACCCGTTGTAACATGTAGTGAAGTTATATATGCATTTCGTCATTATAATGCAAACACATGCAACATATAGGCCCTATGCATGGTCTGTAAGCGTACGCTAATAACTATTGAGCGAACTCCACCACACAACGGCGCGTCGGAAAAGCGGTTGCCATGACAACATATGGCCTTGTGTTCATCCCAGGATATACCCCACACAATTTCAATGCCGAATTAAAATGATTACAAGTTCATTTTCAGATCTACTCTTCTGTATAGTTATTTCCTACAATGATAAGCTTATACCCCAGAAAGCTATATTCTTCGACTCACGTCACTATGTCACAGGTAGGCCCATAGCCCCATAGGACGTTTGAAATCCATCGTTTGATAAAAACCACAGAAAACATTACGACAAACGTGTCTTTAGTTAGTTACGTTTCCCCTTTTTGCGTTTCAAAGCTATAGTATGATTGCACCTGAAATAAACTATAGGGGCTCTATTTATACTAGCAATAGCATATTTTCTGCTGTGGGCGCGGCGTACGGCGTGGCCGTGGATGACTGAACTTAGGCTATAATAAAATTCAAATCCTGGACTTATTTGGTGATGACATAATCGGACGTATTCTACGCTTTCATGGTGTACGTCGATAGTGGCTATCCTACGTATCGTTTGCTGGTTTTATTTCACCGATCGTCTTTGTAAACAACGTACATGACGTAATTTGTTTGCGACAAACTGGTATGTGTCACTGAGAGTTCACTCCAGCACGATCACTTGCGCAGATCGTGCGTCTCGCCTGTGGACGAGTGCATTTTACTTACAGGTAGAAGCAGGATCCATCGTTCGACGGAGAAATCGCTCTTTGCTCGCGCTCAGTCTGTTTTAGAAATCAGACATGTCGTCTGCGAATTTAGCCGTGAATGCATGATTGAAAAGGGTAAATTTCGTAACGTAGATCTGAAAGATCAAGTCGTGTCCGCCAGTGGAATTTTTTGTAGCAAGTTGTGTATATCATCACGTGACGAGAGGTGATTGACCTTATGAGAGAAGCTGGTCATTGGCGGTTATCTAGGTCAACATCGTTGAGGTCGACTTTTCAGCTGAGCACGAGAACTAATCCATAGTGGCAGTCTAAACTGGAAGTTTTTCCCCAGCTCAACTGGTTTCGCAGATAATGTCCACATTTTAGGATAAGAACTTTTGTTTCTGGTCTACATGTCTGCTCTCCGAGACGTTTGAGGTCAGTTTATTTCCCAGAGAATATTTCTACAGGAGAGTTGAACTCACAGCAGAGAACGGGGACAATCCAGACCGCGCTGTCGGCCAGACTCAACAGCGCGCCCACTGCACTGGTTTTTGTGTGTCGTGCCGCCGATTTTTTGACTCTTGAACGATACTCATCGAGATTTTCCGTCTAATCGCCGAAAACGATGGACCATATGCCAAACTCCCCCGTCGGCAAGCCCGTCCTTACCTGCAAGTCACAGCCAAGCAACAGAATCGGTGAGTGTTTGTGCGGTGTTCATCTAGCTATGTTTAGTGCATTCGTTCGTTCATGTAACACGAGAAACCAGTTCAGTTCATCTGTTGTCGTGGATGACCTTGACAAGGGTAAACCAGGTCGCTCGCCAATGGTCGTGAACTTGATTCGTTTAATGAACGTGTTTTGTCTGGAATGAGTTGAAATTTGTCATGGTTGTGGACTTGAATGCAGATGTTTTTTGTTATATGTGACTTAAGTTGTGCCGTGCGCCAGCGTAAAACAGCATTTCGCGGAATAAGTGCGTCACACCACAAGATCGTCTGACACGTATTACAATGGCGTATTGATCAGCACGTCTAGCGACGGTCATGGGACAATTGGCACGGAGCTTATTTTTAAAGACCCCCAGACTATAACCGATCTTTCGACTAATGCGTTTCCATTCTATATTTACCGCCGACGAAGCATCTTATGTCGCGTCGGCCGCAAACGGACCAAAAACCAACGGTGATACGGCCGTTGCTCAACGGCGTGGCCTCTCTGCGTTCATTTTGTGTTGCCGTAGAGTGTCGGCCCGACAGTCGTTTGTGTCTGAAAATGACCCGATAATAAACTATGAAAATGACCCGATAATAAACTATAACGTGTGGTTTCCATTCATTTGTTACTCATGGTTCCGGTAGTCTAGTTCTTTTACGAATTTTCAGGCCATGTCCGACTGTCGGTGCCATCAACAGACTCGCAAGTATGCGGAAGCCATCAATAACCGTACGTTTCAGTCAGTTCTCGAAAGACAAAGTGCGTCAGTAGTTCGATAAACAACTCGTAGGCGCCACTTGGGGGGAAAAACCGAAACGGGTAGTACGTCACCGAGTTAATTATTTCAAAGGTGAAGGTCAGTAGCAGGGGTGATAGAAGGACATTGTCACATAATTTTGAGGAAGAATTAGTAAAATTGCATATTTTAGTGATGACTGAAATTCACGTGTGTTGCAAAAGATTGTGAAAACTCAGTAACTAGTGTGTGTCTACCAAGAAGACAAAGCATGGAAAATGAACATTTTTGTACTATTTATATTTGTTAGAGTGAAAATGCTACTACAAATTTGTTGTACTGCCTGGACACAGAATCATCATTAGTACGTACATTTGATCTGAAGTATTTAGTTCAAAATTAAATTCGATTAAATCAAATTTCCGGTATATTTACTAAATATTATTGAGGAGGGCACTTTCACATATATTTCCATGTCTACACACAGGCAACATTATTAGCCAGCACTCTGGAAACATCGAATTTGGTTAATACTGTTGTGGCTTAGTGGCTAAATGGTACTGTCACACCATTGTTTGAAAAGCTATCCATTTTTTCTCCAAAAATTGTTCAATCAATATTTATATATTCAGATTATATTTACATTGGCACACAGCCATGACAAACTAAACACAGAATTCGATGGACCAATGTTGTCAATGTCAAGTTGCAGTGTTCCAATTCATATGTGAAAAGAAAAATAAATTTTATGCAAAATTCATGGTCTCGTGAGTGTGACAGTCCACTGAAGTGAAGACCAGTGTCCTGATATGGGAGCAACTGTTCCCGGATACTGTTCATGTACAAGCACTGAAACACAAGTACAACAAAACAGGCCAGCCAAACTTGCATATTCTTCTAAACATGATGTGTTAGATTGATGTCTTTCTTTCTTTTGTAAATTACAAAGCTTACAAAAGACACAAATCTCCAAGAAAGATTGTCGGGCTTTAGCAAGACGTGTTATGCATGTAGACCTTGAGGTCATTCAGAGGCCATGAGCATAAACAGTGGTTTATGGGAAGAATTTTACTAGAGTACTGTGAACTCCTGTTTGTGCAGAGCGCGGTATATCTGTGAATCAAGTGTGTTTACCGAATAAATTAAGTGTGTTGTACATCTGTTCTTAAACCCACCGTGAAAGATTCTGTTTGTAGCACAGATAATGGTAATGGTTGATTGACAATTATTTGGACTTGAAGGTGATCACTTTAACATGTTCGTTAACACTGCAGATGACTGGCAGACAAAGTCTTATTGCTCTATTGGTAATGTTTTCTGCTTCAGCAGGACTGCCATAGTAGCGCCAACCGTGTTTTAACTCAAGACAAAAATTGCACAAAATTTATGCACCTTCATTGAAATGTCAAGGAAAAGATTGTTAAATGCTAAATATGCCTAGGTGTATTGGACGATGGCAATCAATTACAGCGTATCTCGTGTTTCAGCAAAACACATTAATATATCTGTGGCAATTTAAAGGTAGGGATGTTATTAGAATATCTAAGTGATGGGCCTCCAGCAACAACCCTGTCAAGGTCAGGTACCAGGGTAAAAGCAAAGCAAAACGGCAGTCGTGCAGTAATGGGTTGATTTTATTGGCTACATTCAGCAGTCGTGGAAAGGGAAAAAGTCAGTCAGTACGCCCTGAATCGGGCATATCAAAGACGTTTGATAAGGTCATGCAGCGGCCGTACATGTAAATGATTTTGAACTGACATCTGAAGGTCGCACAGACACCATTAAAGCCGTGCAGAAATTCCTTTCCATTCCGAACAGAAGCTGGAATAAGTTCAATGGCCATTTACAGGACGAAAATAGGCGTGTGGATGTGTGGTTTGTAATTTTAGCAGGGGACTCCCTCCAGGTCATATACTCCCCGGAGCGGAGTCTCACCTCCCCGAGAAAACAAAAGCACAATGGGCAAAACAGGGAGTGTTCTGTTTTCGTCTGCCAACAATGCAGCCCTGCAGGGGTCATGTCTTATATGTTATCACAATTGTGTTTCCCAGCTAGTGTTTTTAAGCTCAAAGTAAGTCGTAAATTTTGAGGGAAGGAAAACACAACCTCAGGTTTTTTCTATTTCCTAGGTTTCAACACACTTCCTTTCTTTATGTTTTTGGAATCCCAAACTGGAAGTCGTCACTGATCTTTTTGTTGCGCTATTAAACGATATCAGCTTATTGTAGACTGATAGGAAATACCAAACAATGTGCAATAGACCCTAGATTATTCTAATGCTTGATTTTTTTCAATGGTCTGTCCATATTACATGCATGTGGATGCTATCTTAACTAACAGGATTTTTTTTTAATATGAATTACGAAATTTGTGAAGACAGCATATATACATGTAGTTTCGGAGGATACATTGTACATGCTTTCTGTTCGGTTGAATTTCTTTGTCTTGGGTGTGAATGATGAGAGAAATAGTGTCTACCATGACTTGCCGACATGTTTACGCTAACGTGATAGAGACGGTATTACTACTATCATTTGCCGCTGCCTGTGAGCAGCAACCTACATTCGCAAATCACCCAAGGGACAAAGGCTTTAACTTGTGACATTTGTTTCGGATAGTATCATTTCACATATGAAGATAGCATTTTTTTGGAAAGTCTGTCTTTGTTGGTCTCATTGTAAGTGTTCAAACTATATAATGATAGTGTTTTTGTGGCAGCAGAAACCACATTAACATTTGAATATATAGAAGCATGTCTGATGTTGAATTCAGAGCTCAAAATCCGACAGCCAATGACTAAGCATGTTCTATTGTGTAGGGTGATATAAATCATGCAGTTCATGAAAGGCAAAATCACCAAAGAAGGGGACTTTTTTCACAGCAAAATTTCACAGATCCTGAAACATTTGCTACACATACATTTAAGAAATAGATAAAAACTGTTGATGTTTCTGAAAAGTGTACCAGGTAAACAACAATTTCAGTGAAATAATGTGTAATCCAGGTCTCGTACAATTTCGCCTGTGTTTGCCTGCAATTAATGTGTCTTTTCAACCCTTTGGTATGTGCCATAGTCAATTTTTGCCATGTTTATAAAAATACACTCTTAGTAAATTTTTTTCAGATATTTGCCAAATTTTGATAAAAAACTGAAGTCCATGAAATGTTATGGCCATTTGGTCCAAAATTGTCCAAAAAATTAAAGAAAAATTCATAAAAATTGGTAAAATGTTGCACTAAAATTTTGCTTGGAAAAATTACAGCACTCAAAAGGGTTAAATAAATTTTTGAACATTATGTATTTGTATCAACTGTGTAGAGTATATCCAGGCCATTATGAGGAAGATGTTCTCAATCACTAAGCTTAAATTGCAAAAATGAAGTTTGCGAAAACTGTGACATCCTGAAATTTTTGTGGTCTGGGCAGTGGTACATTGGTGATGTAAGCATGCTGGAATTCACAGGCATGATTCAGCATAGTCCAGGTCAACTGTCATGATCAGCTTTACATCAATGAAGAAATTAACCCTTTGAGCACCAAAGTCTATTTTTGTCGCCTTTATAAAATATAACCCAGTCAATTTTTTTCATATTTTGCCAAAATTTTGATGAAAAACCATAGCCAATGAAGTGTGATGTCCATTTGCTCAAACATTATCAAAAATTTTCAGAAAAATTCCTAAAATTGGCAAAAATGTTACAGGAAAATTTTGGTGGGAAAAATTACAGCACTCAAAGGATTGGAGGCATATTTGAAATGTGTTCAGTTGTCCAAGATTTCAATCTCACCACATCAGGTCTGGGTTTTTCAGTCTCGGGCACGAGGCAGATAAAAGAAATTATTGTATAATTTCTAAGCTATCTTCTTTTGGTGAGAATTCATATATGAACAGTGAGGCACTTTCTTCTTTTCACATTCTGTACAATTCTCAGAAAGATATGTTTTATATGATTCAGACACATGAAAAAGTGCTGCAAAGTGTCTTTATTTTTCAGTTTTCATTCAGTTCAAATGATATCTCCTGATATTATAAAGTCAACCAACAACTGAAAAAAGGAACCATGGGTACACTACACAAATTATTTGAAGCGTGCACACTTCAAACATTGGAGACTGGTGTACACATGTCAACAACTACATGGCTTCTGTTCAACATTTTTTTTTTTGCAAACTAAAACTCATTGGGTGTTGTATTAAACCCTCATCTCTGTAACCCTACTTCCAGTGAGCAAACTCAGACCATATGCAAGAAAGGTTCCCTCCACCCCATACTTTTGGTAGCCATTCAACTCCACATGTATAACACCTTTTAAAAACAGCATATGGCAAATACTTTGGCCATTTGAAGGTCGTTGAAAAACCTTGAAAAATGTCGCACTGTTTAAGACGTATATATACAGTGAGTTGTGGAGGTGCAAGTACATGTAAATTTATACATCTCTTTCTTCCACACCTTGTGACATGTGTCAAAGGTCAAGGAAGGCTTCAGCGCTATTGGCTGTTGTGCATGTATGATAGATCTAGATTCCAATAGTTCCAAGGACCATACGTGCAGTAAAACATATGCTGCATCTCTTTTAACAATACTCTTAACAAAAGTCAAAGATCATTCATTTCAGCATTTTCATAAGCAACGGATCTTTCGATATTGTTGGAATTTGATATTCTTGATTTTTACAAATCAATGAAATGTAAATTATTTTGCTTTCTCCGGTGTAGATCGATCCGATGTGCAAGTATTTCTTTCAACTTGACACTTATTTTTTTTTGCTGTGGGGCTTAGGAATTAAACTGTTTGTTTCACGCCGAGTTGTCGGAATAAATTCCAAGCAGTGTTTAACACATACACCTATTAATTATACTGCTCAAAATAATGTAGTCTATTGGGAGGAAGTTGATTCATGGTTGACCAGTTAATTAAGTCACAGATTACTAGATCATTTTTATCTATTTGATATCCACCTACAATGGTGTCAATTTGTAGTTTAATTTAGAAATTGCGGAATGGCACTGATCGCAAATGACGTCACTGTTCTCTCTCATTAATATGCATAATAAATATTTATCCACATTTTCCGCATAAGCAACGGAAATAAAACCTGCTAGTGTTACAGTAGCTACTAAAAGTCACACTAATTTGTATGAAGCTGCAACAACAGCTGCACATTCAACAAAATATTTGTCTGAATTTTAGGCAGTGTTGTCCGAAGTCGCGCGTGCAGCTATATTTAGTAACAAACTTGAAATCGCGATCAGCGCTATTGGAGCTGTCAGAGGGCTTTAGCATAGAAGCAACTTTACAAGTGCAAGCATATAAAACATACGGGATCAACTAGTGTACATTTCTCAATGACAATTTACCATTTGTATGCGCTCTTCTTTTGTTTGGTTTATATGTATAAGGTCCAAGCTTCATTTTCCAAGTTTCAATCCAGAATTCTTTGTGATGTATGCAAGTATATGTGGTTTTTGTAATATGAACTTCAGTAGATTTAATCATTCTTTTAGTTGCATGGTCAACCCATCCCTGAGTTTGCAATTCACACTTTACTAGACTGAAATTAGATGAAATAGCACTTATTTGCAACACAAACTATATTCCACATGTCGGCTAAATACCCAGCAACTATCTGAAGATGGCTGCTTTTGAAAAATCTTAAATTATGTAGGCTGTTCAATCGATTGATGTTTGAAAGTTGAATTTCTTAACTTTATGATGAGCTTTGGAATGTCCACAAATGGTTCTATTGTGGAACAAAAAGGACGTGCGGGAGTCAACAAACTTAATCAATAGACCACGTGATGGCAGGACGAGCTTAGAACCCACGCGTGCAAACGCATAGTGAAATACACACATTTTTATTCATGTTTATGCACATAGTTTCGTTTGTAGTGTTGTGCTGTTGTCCATTTGAATTCTGGGTATAACCCTTTCAACTTGGTAAATAAATAAATACATAAATAAGTAAATAATGATTTTGAGAGTGAAGTCACATACATGTACACAGCCGAACTTTAGAATCTCCTGTTTCCTTTGATAGATATTTAGGAAAGAAGTCAAATCGGCAGGACACTTTTGAAAATTGACATCGCAAAGTTTCTGCTTATAGGCTGGCAATGTAGAATTGTGATCTGTATTGTTCAAAGTTCACACACTGCATATCTTGTAAGTTTGCAGCTGTCTGCATATGTCTCATAGCTAAGGTCACAGTAAAAAAAAAATGTTTCCTGTAACTGGGCACCAAAAAGGAGGGTAGGTCGGTCATTAACTTTCTTGCTGCTCTGTGCTTGCTGTGACCCCAGGGAAATGGTAAAATAATAGTGCATTCACACACTGTTTATCAACATTTTGAAGAAAGTTGAGGGTCAGGGGTATACAATGGCACAGGGCAGGGTATTGAAAACAGGTATTTATTTTGCATGGCTTCTTAAAAGAACTAAGAAAGTGTTGGCAAACTTGAGAACCTTCATGTTGCAGGTCATTTTTAGCTCATAGTTGGTATATATAATATATATGCCAAAGAGTAAGTCAGTAAGCCAGTCAGTGACCTCTGTATGTCTGTAATTGTACCCTATGTATGCATGTATACAGTATGTATGCATGCTTGGATGCATGTTTGTATGTACATGTATGTATGTACATGTATGTATGTATGTATGTATGTATGTATGTGTGTGTGTGTGTATGTATGTATGTATGTATGTATGTATGTATGTATGTGTGTGTGTGTGTGTGTATGTGTGTGTGTATGTGTGTATGTATGTATGTATGTATGTATGAATGTGTGTATGTATGTATGCATGTATGTATGTATGTATGTATGTATGTATGTATGTATGTATGTATGTATGTATGTGTGTGTGTGTGTGTGTGTGTGTGTGTGTATGTATGTATGTATGTATGTGTGTGTGTATGTATGTATGAAGCTTAGTAATGTAGCTACAGTATATGTATGTATGTTTTAGCTTCTGTAAAGGGGTATAACAGGGTATTGACAGGGAAGTTTAAGCTAGAGCACTGACGTGCACTATGCTGGCTTCATTGTCTGCTCTTATTACATGTACATCCCATTTACAGAAAAAAAAAAGTTGAATCAGTGGAAAAGAAAAACAATAGCGTGTTTTTGTTAATTGGCCAATGCCGCACAGCAGTGCCATCTTGGAATACTGCCAACTTCAGCAAACTCAGTCGCCAAGCGGTTTGAATTTCAGCTCTTAAATTTCCTTCATAATGGAACAGCGTTCTGCAGATAAATGAAGTACAGCTCTGGCTGGTAAAAAGGAAATGGCTGATTCACTACCTGGCAAATTGATGTGATCAATGCTCATATCAATCAAAACAATGCTTTAGCTGATATCGCTGAATTCATAATTTACTAAATGAGGGTCATGGGGTCACGACGGATGCAAGCTTGCCAGTTGGAATGCTGAAGATCCCCAACCCCCTACCAAGCAAAAAAGATTAATGGTGAGCAATAGAATAATACAGCCGATCATATACATCGTCTTCTTTATTGCCAGGATTAACTCATCACTTAGGTCCGATATTTGTACATAGCATCTTTTATTGGCATTCTGCTGTCTATATAAAGTCATAATTTTAATAGTTATTTTTGGACTGACTGTACAGTAGTGATCTTTCAGCTCGTCATTCAGGTTAGACATTGCTAAAAATCATAATTATCATAAAAATTTTCGAAATGACTGTACAATTTGGATTCGAGGTACATAAAACACGCATGGTACATTCATGCTACTGCACCTGTTTCATGAAATTTCATCCTGGTAATGACAATGTGATCATTCATATTCAGTTGAACTTGACTTTGGAAATGGCTGCTGGTCATGACCTTTTGACCCATGCAGGGATCACTATGAATAATGCGTAATCGCAAAAAAAAGAAAAGATCAAAAAAATTGCACCATACATTTCAGCAAGTTTGATATTAGAGAAACAAATTACCAAACATTTACTGACATTTGAAATGCAGTATCACAGCCATGCCTGTGTTAACTCTATGGGGAAAAATAACATTTTTGGTCTTCGAAAGACAAAGATGCAAACAATGTTCCTCACATCAAGAGCGTTAAAGTGAGTTCCCACAAGTTGTTCATTAGCAAAGTACTGAAAAAAACATTTAGATCCCAAATATCTTTTCCCGAGGCGCATCCTACCTTAATTCGAAATTCCTTGTGATAAAGTTGTCTCATGACATAAGGAATGAAAAACTTAACAGGTATCAAATGCCGTGCATGGATTAATAAACTTTGTATTGACCTTTGACTTTTGTCTTCCCATGATGCCCTGCTTGTTCCAAACTTCTTATCAACTTATGATGTACTTTTAATGGTTTGTTCGAAGCACAGGCTGCAGAAATCAGGCCATGATGGATAAACCCATCTTGTGCCTAGTACAAAGGGCTTACACGAACCTGGAAAGTCTCAGAGTCAACCAATAGTCAGGCTGTCTGTCTCCTCGAAGTTAGATCATAAAATATGTCTGATCAGACTTCATCAAGGCTTCAACGATGGAAACTATGGAAACAGTATAAACCTGAAAAGAATATGCTCGGCAATATCATAGTGACAAATATCTGAGATATACCTAAGTGTGTTTTCAAGGATTGATGAAATAAGCCATTCATGAACTCTGGACTATTTTATTTTCACTGGAATTTATTTTAGCTGAAAACAGATTTTCAATGTTTCACTGTGATCTTATTTTCACTTCGTCTCGTCTGACTGCATGCAAAGTATAGAAAATCAAAATTTTCACTTGGATTTTATTTCAGTGGAAAAAAAGGTCCAGCGAAAATAGCAAAAAGAAATTCCAAGTGAAGATAAAGCATTCCACAGTAATTCCTGTATATTGAGCAAAATGTTTGTGTCCTTTGTCAGAAACCTTATCATGCAACTGTGTGGGTGTATTTTACAAGTGCTTGGAAGCCTTTCAGAAATATTTTGTTCAGATATTGGTTGTAAACAATGCAATGGTTATTGGCAAGTAGACAATTCCTTTCACTCAGAATGATTTAGGTAAATGCTTTCTTGGCTCTCAGTCAGCTATGTCCTATTTTGAACCTATATAATGCTATCTATTTTTCCGCGGGCTCTTTGATTTGAAGCCAGTCTTTGCAATAATATGATACATCTCACTGAGAACTGCGGGGTGCATAATTCCTTTTTGACAGACTTAGAGGTTTCTGTCTGTAATTAACCCTTTGGGTGCCATAATTTTTTCCCACCAAAATTTTAGTACAATATTTTCTAAGTTTTTGCAAATTCTTCTGTAATTTTCTTGATAATTTTGGACCAAATAGACATATTTTATTTGCTTCAGTTTATTATCAAAACTTTGGCAAAAAACTGGAAAAAATTTACTAGAGTATGTTTCGTAAAGGTAAGAACAAAAATTGACTTTGGCGCTCAAAGGGTTAAAAGTGCAGCTTACCAGAGGAAATAAAAAAGTTAGAGCCAAAGTCTGGAGACAACATGGTACGAGGATAATAAAGGACAATATAACAGTACATGAAGCAAAATTGAATCTTTGGCTAACATAGTGACCTTCGACAAAATCCACCAGCAGTTTGTGTATTGACCCATAACTTAGCAGGAAATTGATTTCCAGCTGTAAAGTTCTCTATAGGTAAATCCATTGCTGTGACAAATATCGGTGGTGGTCAGTGTAAATTCATGTTTGCACATTCACCTTGGTTTGAACCAAAGATTTTCGATCTACCCTGAACTAATAGAACCAGGGAGGTTTAACATGAGCACCAAGGATTGGAAATCAAATTCCTTCTGGAATATTACAAAAATAAACTACCTCTCAGGGTCAGATATTAGGGTATACAATGCGGCATATAAATTATAATATTCAAGGCCTGACCTAGCATCCACTAATATTATAATTTATATTAATATGCATTGTTCAGTATGCAAAATCACTGATAATGAGTCATTATCAATAATTAAATATTTACAGACCATGCATCCTGGCTCTTGTTAAACTAGAGCGTAATTTGTTCAATTGCTCTTCAACTTAATTTACCCAGCAGGGGCACAACGACCGGTTGGTAAAGATGGAATACTGGATCAAAGCACCTATCATGTGTGTACTGGGTTTTAAGGTGCACTGTAACTGCGCTGAAAACATAAGAACTACCAGTACGTGTAAATAATGTATTCTGCTTCAAGCTTTTCGTGATAAGTGAAGTCTGTTTTGCCGCTTTGCTCATACATCATGTAGGGATGGATAGCCTTCCTGTTGAAATTTCAACAGATGGCCTGTCTGTGAAAACTTCCCATGTGACCTGAGGTCCAACTGAAGCCATCAAGAAAAAGTCGCACCACACTGACATCTTGACCCCGGATGGTAGTCCTTGGTTGACCTTTAGTCGTGCCATCTCCAGTGTTACTGCTTTGCATATGGAGAAAGCAGCTACAGAACAAATAAAATGATGCCTTTACACTGTAGGTTGGCCGATACCATTTACAAACCTCGTATATTGAGCGTCGCAGGGATTCAATGGTAACTCTTTAATGACGTTGCATGCTGCATAGTCATCATTTTACTGGAAGTTAAACGGAAATATTTAAACTTGACAACTTTGAACACAGGAAATCCTGTTGTTGGAAAATTATGCATGAAATATTGATAATATTGACAAAATTGAAATAAAGCATATGATTGTCATTTGCCAATAAAACTAAACATTTTGCGTGAAAACTATGTAAGAGAGGCATGTAATAAAAATATAGCCTAAACAAGGAACTTAATAATGTACATGTACCCTTGAGGCAGGACATCATTGGCCCTCCTGACGTTGGGCAAATTTTCACCCACACGTGGGCACAGAGTCCCTTGTTTGGGCAATATTTAATACACACGTATATAGTATTTACTTTGTACATATACTTGTATCAGTGCAGTTCACCACATGCAGGTATGAAAAGGGTGTGGAACCCTGACGACCTGGCACTATGTACAACACAGTCATTTTTTTCTACCATCCAATGACACAGTACTGGGGCACATCAGCCAGATCGGGGCATGCTCACAAAAAACTTGCAATCACAGCACAGAAGATACATATACTGAACATGCCAGTTTGCATATACCCAATCATTGGCTACACATGTCCTTGATTATGAAAAGAACAGTGCCACTGCCTTTTTTTCCCCCTGCAAACTGACCGCCATCTATCTAGAGGTCATGGCAACAGCTATCTGGAGTTTATTGACCGTTTCCATAACAACAGGGCGTGCTACTGGGTGTGTTTGTTTTGCTGTAATTAGAGCCGCACACTTAATGGAACCCCTTCAATATAACTTTGTCACAAAGTCTAATGGATTCTTCCCCAAGTTAATGTCTGCATGGTCGCGATTGTGTTCTATTTTAGATTCATATGCATGATCACTGATCAAGAATTTAATCTGTCCAAAAATCTTTAAAGCGGCAGACTCGTCATCCCTCATGCTGGCATTTCTGTAGTGCCACCTAGCATTGACTGTTGGTTTGATAGTAATCCTTCTTAATCTCCTTTGAAAGTATTTCCAGTAATCAGTTTGTTTTTGGGTAAAAGGTGATAAAAAACCTGCTCCTTTAACACTGAAGAGGTGAAAATTTGCAACCACTCTAACACATTATAATCAGCACAGAAACGTGTGAACCTGTCTTGTTATCACAGTCTGCTACCAATCAAGCTGACGCAGTCGTTGCTATGGTAATTTTTAATGCACTTTACCTGTACCGAGCATTTCAGAACAGAAAGATCAATACGCTGACATTTACAAAATATGTATGCAAATACACAAAAGTGACTTGAACCCATTTTGATCTTTATACAATTTTGAAGGTTATAGTGTTCAGTAGTCTAGTGAGTGTCCCTTTGGAACTAAAAACTACAAGGATTTATAGAGAGATTTTAGTAAACTATACAATTAAGCGTTCACCACAGAAAAAGTAGAGATGTGGCTAATTTACATTACAATTCATAATTTGAATATTATTTTGATATGAAAATTTGTGCTTTAGTATGGTTATTAACATGTTAATGGATTGCTTGAAAAAAAAGAGGGGTGGTCGACCTCTCACAATCCCCTTGTAGAGAATTCTAGACTCTGATACGAGTAAAGCGGGTTTTTTTTCACACTGGTACTGCCAAACCACACCACAGAGTGAAAATACAGCTCAACTCTCCACAAATAAAAAAACAATCAGTTGAAAAGTTGGTATCTATTGAGGCCTTATTTCATATTTGATTATTTCTGAGCACAATGGAGTTCATGCTCGTCTGCAAGCGTTTGTCACGCAGGCAGGTAAATTCTGTTGTCAGACAACTGTTTGCGACTTGTACTGCCAATATGTCGCACTGCAACACACCAATATGAATACGTTTAATGATATACTTAAGCTACAGTGACACAGTTGCTATAGGGAGGTGGCATGTTGAATGATATAAATCTTATCACATGTCAATGATAAATCAAGAAACAGTGCTTCTTTCCAAACCCAAGTATTATTCCATTTTAACCCTTCCACAACCATGATTTGGCCTGACCTATTGTTGTAAAAGGTGATTGTGGACCCATTTGCAGGCGAATTGTGTACACTGGTTAACTTAAAGGACATGGGTTGTCACCAGTTGCATGTGTCCTCCGTTGACAAACAGTTATTTTACTAGAAGCTAAAATTGGTTTCTCCTTGGGGTCCATGGGATAAGATAGAAAGTGGGGAATGCTGTAAAAATCAAATTTTATGTTTAGGCCAAATAAACAAAATTGTGTGTCGCTGGTAACTTGCCTCTGAAAGTTCGAGTAGGTGTGTCGGAGGAAATTTTTTATATGCATGTAGTAATGTTTGTCGACTGAGACTAGTAAAATATGATAAAATCTAGAGAATAACTCAAACTTTTCTGAAAATGTGAAAAAATGTCGAGGGTTGGAGGGGGAGTGTTTCTAATGGAGGACGGATTATGGGAAACACACCCATATTTTAATCTGGCCTTAACAGCTGTTGGTTGTTGAAAATGTAGGCGAGTCCAGCTCTTCCAATGTCAGAGAAATTCATTTCAAAGAAACTAGCAACAGGATACATGCATATCTCACATGTCTCTTAATCTGACTTGGTCTGTTGTTTTTAAAGGACCAGCAGCTGCAACTTTTGGCGGTTTTTTTCTCTATTTTCGTTTTGTACTGCCATCAACATTTCTTGTTCCTGTCCCAAAAGCATGTTGAGATACATGTGATATTCAGCTTGTCAATTAACTCGGCCTGTATGAGTAGACTGCATTGCTGACTAGAATTCAAATGTCAACAATAACAATGCACTCTACACGTACACACACGGCAGTGCAGACAAGCTGAAGAATGGGTGTTTCAACATGCTTTGGGGAGTAGAACAAGAATTTGCTGTTGACAGACATAACAAAATAGTGAAAAAAAATTGTCAAAAGTTACAGCTTACTGCCCCCCGAGTCAAAAAGGGGACCACTGGCTTTCCTGATACAACCCTGACCTAATAGGACTCTGTCAGAAGATGAACGGAACAGGTTAAAAAAGAAAATTAAACAAGAATAGGTGAATGGCAATTCAATCATATCTCGCCATATTATTCTGACACATATGTATGTGAACTTATATATCTGTACACACATGTGCAGTCACATGACACTTGAGAGTTGCATTCCTCACAACCTTTTATAGTGAACAGAAGTCAAAACAGCAGTCATACAATGTGTTTTTCAAGGGCATGTACACTACAAAGTAGAAGCTATAGTTGATGTCAGCGATATGATAACTATCGTCCCAGACAGACTCAAGGACAAATTTGTTCTTTCCACACACACACTTAGGTGAAGGCTTCCATTAACCAGGTCAACAATTCCACGGTTGTTAATGCTCAACTCACAAAGAAGCTAGGTCACTTCTGATGTCTTCCACCGTTCTTTAATACACCACCTAGGTATTTACACCTGCATTAATCAGATATTTAAACAAAAAATAAAGTCCCCAAATACAAGGAGCTGTTTCTATACACAGATCACTATCCACAGGTTTTGTGAATTTGCTATACAAGAGAGCTGGATTTTCTCACAAATTGAAGTTTGCCAACCTAGGTCATAGTACACATACTGCATTGTGTAAACATGGCAGCAGAGATCATAGCCCGCACTTTCTGTCAACATAGGCTGGCAATCTTTTGTACACAGAAGTCCATAGATGTGGACCTGGAATTAACTATTTTGGTTGCCATGGTAACATGAAGGCTTTATCTGTGCTCCTACACAGGCAGTGAATTTGCTATGTTGATGTGTTACAGTGTTTAATCGTGAAAAACGTTTGTATATCTTCTGAGATGTACGGTCTGAAAAAAGTTCAATGTTTCCTTGAAAAGATGCAGTTCAGTCAAACCTGGTCCAGGGACAAGCTGAATGTAGGTTATGCTACACATTGAATGTAAAGAAAACATGGCACAATTTTCCATCGTTCTGTTTTAAGGTAGTATGCGTTTCAAAAGTGAAGAACTTAAACTTTTGCTCAAACTTTCTTCTATGAAACGCAAAGTTTCAATCATCCTCATACCAAATAAAAAATAAAAAATTAGGGGTCACCGAGCAAAGTATGGTACTACAGAAACAAATTACCTGACATTTATCGATATTTGAAATTGAAAATGGCCGACACCCCTTTGTCTCCCGTATGGAGAAAAATATAATTTCCAAATTTTCTGAAAACTAACACAGTGAAAATGCTACGCACTCCATTGAAGAACTTTAAAATGAGCCGCCACATGTGGTAGGTCAAAAGAGAATTGTAAAAATTTGAGTCTGAATATTCATCCTGAGGACATATTCTACCTTATAAAATCAACACTGATTTGCCTACATGTACAGTAAGTTTACACAGTAACAAGATTAATTGCAGGAAGTTTAATCATGTGTGAGAGAAATTTTGTGAAATATAGGGCAGGTTAATATATTGGTAAACCACCATATGGCTCCTGTACATTTCTACCTGACCTAAAAAGCCCAAATATTATACAGCATTTTAAACTCAAGACAGGAAAAGTGTTTTGTTTTGCATTTCAGGTAATATTCACTAAGCGTAAATATGTACAAAGTTTAATCACATACCCGTTAGCGGTACAGGTTTTACGCTTGAACAACAAATATTGTATGTGTGTACTGCCTGCTACTTCGAACCCAACATTGAAACACAAATACTGACTCAATTTACTATGCATGATTGTCTTTCAAGACAATGAAATGTCATTGGCCCTGTGAAATCCTAGTGTTTAGATAAAATCTTATTTGAAAACGGAAATTTGTAAAAAACAAACGTCTATTTCCTAGAAGTGATGGTAACTTTTTCCAGATAAAAAGTATAATATTTCCCCATTTTGGCTCTCTTCTACCTGGTAGGTAGTTGGCAATTTGACTTTAACAGTGGAGTACCCTATTACAATACAACCTTTGACCTCCAACAAAGACTGTAGGTAGGGGGGTCACAGAAAAAAAAAGGCAAATCATTACTTTAACTATTTCCATGTACTTTAATAGAGATTTGAAAAAGAAATTGAATGTCATTTAAATTATGTGGATTGGTTGTTGCGTTCTCAAGATATGTGGATTTGAAATTCTCAAATTTTAGCATATTTTCCGGCAAAAATCCACAAAAATAGCTATTTGAACAATTTTACAAGTTTAGAAGTCAATAAAATACTAATGAAAATGTTAAAAACTTATTTCAGTTTGTTATTTTGTTGAAATGACTCATGTTTTCAGGAAAAAGAGTGTGAAAGGTAGGTCGCACTGATTTGGAGTGAATAAACAGACCTCAAAATCTGACAAAAGTCCAAAAATCACCCTCTGTCGTTGATTTGCATACAACGAAATTGTCAAAGTCCAGCACCAAAACAGAAAGACTGACTTTATAATACCTAGTTGTACAGTAAATTGGCCATTTGGCACACCTAGTAGGGAGTTTTTGGAGTAGAATTCATTTCTGGTATTATTTTTTGCATATTGTCACCGGAAATGTAAGTTACCATGGCGACGGTTGTCAAATAGAAGACATAACAACAGCAAACTTCACAGAAGTGCTATATAAATTGACATATGTTTGGGAAGTTTTGCCATGAGAAAGCAGGTATTCTAATCACACATGGATAAGATTTAGTGATTATCACTTGCCGTGGCAACCGTCTAAGCCATACCATAGCAACAGTTGATTTTCAAACGTCCATAGCAACAGCAGACTTACGCAATGAAAACAACAATTTTATGAATGGTATAAAGGTTTTTAGGGATGCTGATTTCAATGATATTATCAGCTTACCTCAATCTACTCAAGAAAAGTTAATGTTTGCAAATACCCATAAAGAAGCCAAATCCTATAGCAACTATCAAACGTAACTATCAAAAGCTGTGGGTTTCGCGCATTGTTTGTCAAGTTGAAGAAATTTTAGAGAGAGAGAGGAGAGAGAGAAATTGAGTGTGAGAGACAGACAGAGGGCAGAGAGTCAGACAGAAAGACAGACAGAAATACAGAGAGAGAAAAAAAATGATTGGTATGATATTTGTGAAAGAAAACCTACAAGAACTTGATATATTGAAGGTTATATTTTATTAAATTTATGTAAGATAATATACAAGGACAAAACAAATTCAAAAATTATTTTAATTAATAGCAATTGTTACATGATAATTGAGCAAAGTAAATATATTTTTAAAAATGCACACACATAAAAAAGAGAATGAAATTAATTTCAGTGTACCAGCTTCAGTATATTCCATAATTTATAATCTGAAAAGGAAAAAAAATATCATCAGAAAAACTTGACATAGATACATAGAACATGCTTGTAAAAAATCAACCAAAAATCACAACACAAGTTTGAATGAAGCCTGAAAAAATAGCGTAAAACCAAGAGAACTGATAATCACTGCACACTGAAAGTTATACAAAATAAATTGATTACTAAAAATAGTAAGGCATAAAAAGATATTAAAAATTGTACACAGCAGTTTATCTAAAATAAAAACTGGGGAAATTGATAACTAAACGCAGAAAATCAGTTGCCGGTACTCGATATTCAAAATGTAGTAACAATTTACCCGTTACGGTTGAACTTGAAGTCAGGGCAACGTGTATACATACAAACTTACGCCGCGTAAACCAAGCAGTAGCGGCTGACGAAATTTCTTGACAATATCTTTAATATTAACAGAAGACACTATTCGAAATTCAAAGTTTACAATGTAAAATACTTACCCGGACGAACGCCGTCAGTTATCAGGTGGCGCGCGTCGTCTGAAGACAGCGATGTCACACTTCCGCACAGCTTGAGTACGATCGGCACATGCCATTTTGACCTCAATGCGTTGTAAGCCTGACGTTAGCATGTAATTCCGTGCGCCGCATTCGACCA
>LD355082.1:199626-222793 GCA_001465055.1 Ptychodera flava | reverse complement strand
CTAATATCGGTAAATCTTGGGTAATTTGTTTCTCTAGTACCAAAATTTGCACGGTGACCCCCTATTTTTATTCTTGATTTTAAAAGAGAATGATTGAAAGATTCCTTAATGAAAGTTAGAGCAAAAGTTTAAGTCTTTCACTTTCGAGGTGCATACCACCTTAAGTCTGAGGGGTAGGTTCAGATAAGACAAATTTATGACCGGTATTGTAAGTGTGAACAGTTTACCGTATGTCGAACCTGGGCCCAGCTGACACCTTAACATTGGCCAAGATTGTCATTATTAGATATTAAACTGAGAGACAAGGAGTCTCAAAATACAGTGTGAACAGGGACCAAAATTTTCTCATGTTAATCTCAATCTTTAGGCAGGCCCAGAAGCAGCCCTGGGCTTAAAGTGAGAACCTGGTAGTTATCCCTTTACAATATCAGCATCACCTGATGACATGAAGGTGATACCAGTCTGTACTTTCAAATGTCTTTAGGACAGATTTCAGCAGACATGAAAAAAGTGTAGGAGTAGTATACAATGCAAGAACCGAGGTACATGAATATTCCACATTGATTAATCGTCATTAGCATAGAATTTTAATACCGAAAGAATGCTCATAAGTGTAATCTGCATATTTGATTATCATTATACCTCGCCTCTTGCACTAATAGAAAAGTAGGCTGAACACTATCAACTAACATGTAACCTGGCACAAGACAAGACAAATTTGAATGTATCACGCATGACTGAGTGAAAAGAAACAAAGTCGAGATGTGATGATTATCCAATCACAATCCTTTTCTTTGTAGTACAGATGTGGTTTGAGTTGGCAGTTGTAAAAACATATGCCTTCAGACTATTGGTTATCTATCAATAGTGAATGGTTAATCATACAGATATAACAGTGACTGTTCGCATCGTAGATAGTAACCAGAATATCAGAAACAATTATCTCATTTTGACAGCAGTGCATGTAAACCCATATCCCTTATATATATATATATATATATATATATATATATATATATATATATATATATATATATATATATATATATATAAAGCTGCTGAAAATGACAGGTGTTTCCCTTGAAGGAAAGTGTTCAAAGCTGAGGCCAATTCTACCTAAACACGATGTATCCAAACTTTAAGCTCTCTATCAGTCGGGCACCATGCTATTTCTGTTTCATTTGTTATGTGATGATTTGTCAAGAACTGTATAGTAACCTGTATGTACATCATATAATACAGGTTTCCATATATATTCCCGTCAAAATCAGAGACAAACCAGGAAAGAGAGGTCGAAATGAATTTCATTGTCATTTAAAAATTGGCAAAAAATATGAAAATTGCAATATTAAATGCATATCTAAGTGTCATATTGGCTATCAATACGGAAATGTGTAAATGTCATACAACATGGCGTTGTGCGTAAGAGATTACTATAATCTCATACCTACATGTAATGAAATACCAATGATACCGGGTTGGTACCTGAAAGTGATACTCGCAGTATGATCATGATACAATTTGTGTCCTTTGGGCATGCATTTTTTTCAACAGCTCATCTAGCTAAAAACCAGCACTGTTATCTTGACATATATAATTTTTTGACCTGAGCAGATCATTGATTTTCTGTCCAAAATTAGTTTTACTGTAATTGCAGGTACACCAAGACGTGCAAGGGTGCATTTCTCGTCCGTCACTGAATGGTTTACGTGTGCCTTAACTTTGTGTGTGTCATATGTAGTTACATGCGTACAGCTACTTTTTCAAATTTATGATACAGTAATCAATTTTTGAAACGTAAGGAATGCGCTAAATGCATGTATTATTAGCGGAAAGTGCAGTCAACCTGCTTGCCTGGTGAACTGGGCTTGTGTAATTTGCACAAACACCTTGAAAGGAAGTGGGAAGATTGGCACCATAAATATTGTTGCTCATGGACCCTGTGCACTAATTGATGGCAAAAGTTGAACATTGCTCTGTCTACCTACACCTAGCAACACTTGATGAAGGATTATTTCCTGTCTTGTCTCAGAGAAATGTACCTCACAGAGATGCATTCTGAAACGTATATTTAGTCTACCACATGATTCAATCAGAATAACTCTGTGGTGTCTGTATAGTGCAGAAGTAAGTGACAAGTTTGGGCTTTCCTCCTCATAAAATTTCACCATAAAAAGGGCCCTGTAATAAAGTCAAACAGCAAATCCAAGCCAGATATACAAATGTAGGGCAGTGTTATATAATTTATTTTAGGCGGAGGTCTTTTGAGTTTAAAACCGGGACATGAGTGACACTATAAATTTGACATATGTTCTACCTGGATGAGTTACATGTATTTTGTCTGAACGGCAGCTTGAAAATTTTCAATAACTGATTTGCCGTTTGATAAACAAGCTGTATGCAGTGTGTATTTTTACATATAATGTGCATACATGTATGTAAATGTTATGAGACGCGTTTGGTCTCTTGTTATGTCATAACTATTAAAAGGGGATATTGATATTTGTATTGTTAGCTGGTGTATAAAAAAATGATAGTTATAAATAGTGACATGGTCCACTGTCTGTATTTGCTGAACTACCGGTAACACAGTGTGGACGTGGGAAAAAATCATGATGTTTAATGTCGAGGCTGCAGTGTTGACAAACAAAAACCTTAAGCTGTTTAGAAAAACAAAAGCAAATCAATCAAATGACAAATACTGTCTGTGTTGGAAAAAACCATGCGATGAAAGGTTAGTTGATGACATTTTGTAAAAACAAATAAAAAGAATATAGAGATACGGTGTAATTCTGTTACAGGGCAGTGATTGTCAGTAGCTAAAGTTCAGTAATTAGTGCGTGGGAAATTTCTTTTTGAAGGAGTATTTTTTTTGTGTGTGATATTTCACACTGAGTACTGATGGTGCTTTCCAGAAGGCCTGTGAAATGAAGGTTTGTCTTTGAATATTGTGTATGGCTTGATATTATAGAGAAAGTGCAGGATTTCACAGTCATTGCACAAGGGTATATTTCCATGGGGATGGGAAATTTTCTGTAACTGTTGCTTCCATCATACTGGAATATAATACATGCATTTCTATGTGTATAGTGTGGTCTATTGTTTCATATGCCTGAAGTCTAACAGTAATAAGGAAAAAAATTTTACCACGTGCAGGCTCATCAGGTGTTCGTCGTGTTGCTGTTTTCCCAGTGAAAGTGATGTCGTGACATACTGTGAAGGATGTAACAGATATACAACTACTTTTATTTTTTAAATGTCAAAGTTTAGAGCTAATATCAGTATTGCACAACCACATGACAAGACACATGTATATCCAATACTTGTTTGAAATATTAATAAGTGATGTCAATATCGCTGATCGAGATTTCAGGTTTGTTACTAAATATAGCTGCACGGGCATGACTTTAGACAACGCTGCCTGAAATTTTGTTGTTGAATACATGGCTGTTGTTGCAGCTTGTAGTCTTAGCCATAAATTAATTCGAATTAGTGTGACTTTTTGAAGCCGTTGTAACACTGCCATATTTTATTTTCATTGTTCTTACGGAAAATGCAGACAAATATTTATTTATGCATATTAATGAGAGAAAAAGTGACGGCATTTGCGATCAGTGCTATTGAAATGTTGTTGGATGTTTTCTTCACTTGAGTGTGAATAAATTTTGGTTCCGTTGTCTTATAGGGATCTGTTCAGTTCAACCGCTGGATCAGTCAATATGAAACCCGGATATAGTCAAATATCACTAAAATACAGCGGTATGATACAATGTATAAATGTACCGTTAACCATTGCTATATTACAAAAAGCCTTGAAGAGTTAGCAGTTGATGGACTACCTTAAAACTTAAATAAAAGACAAATTTTGCTCCTTTCATTACTAACTAAGACTTAAATAATTGATGGGGAGTTTCTGTAAAATGATTTAAAATGATGTGAGAATTCTAATTAACCTTTTGAGAACTGCAATTTCTCCTACCAAAATTTTAGTGCAATATTTTACCGATTTATATGAATTTTTTGTGAATTTTTTTGTAATTTTTAACCAAAGGGTATCATATGTCATTTGCTGCCATCCTTTATCAAAATTTTGGCAAAAATCTGAAAAAAATTAAAGGCAACAAAAATTTTGACTTTGACTCTAAGGGTCAATAATTCGAAAGCATTCCTGCATGGCTTAGTTAAAATTTACTTAAACTGCCAGTCTGCAAATCCATTGTGAGACAGCATGGCATGGTGTGGATGTACTATTAGCTAAACTCATGCAAAGGAAAACATCTGAGTTATAGATTTTAGTTCTCCGAATTTTCCATGGAAATGATAACACCATGTGCAAAATGTTTGGGAACAAAAAAGGAACTGATCGATTGCCTAGCAACATCTTATATGCTGTACAGTTGCGGAACAATGAAACACATTTGGGTAATATTTAATGAAATTTGTCCTAACACATTATTGATTACTTTTTTCCCAATAAAGTGCCACTGCTTATAATAACCACCTTTTCCAAGGAAAAGTTCGTGAACTTTTTAAATACACCTTTTCCTATTTTCTGTCTTGATGTATGATGTAGTAGTGTACAACAAGCGCGATAAACATGTGTTAATATTCATTTATGTGAAGTACATTACGATTACTGTGGACAAGCCTAGAAATCTTAAACTTGCGCTTTAAATTGCTACTTTTCAAAGTCAAGAATGAAAATCAGGTGTCACCATGCAAAGTTTGATATTAGAGAAACAAGTTAAATTACTTAATATCATGACGTCTGAATTTCAAAATGGCTGTCATCCCTATGCTTATTGGTCTAGAGAGAAAAATAATTACTTGGGTAATAATAATGCTGGACCACCAAAAAAATATCACCTGAACATCAAGGTCGTAAAGTAAATTATATCAGATTAAAGGTGAAATGCGCCTAGCTGACAGATTTTTGACTCTTCAACTTTTTGAAGTACCACTGTTGTTGGCTTATTTTGAAGAGCTAAAAGTAACTTTTTTTAAGTCTGATTTTTGTGAAGATTGAAACTTTTCTTTTTCCAATAGAGTTAAAACAGGAATGGTTGCCATTTTGAGTTTCAAATATCACTAAATTTAAGGTAATTTGTTACAGTCAACCTCTAAAAATCGCTTTTTCCTTCCCTTGTTCAAACACTGCAGGGTTTCCAAACAAAATTAGAACCAACAATAAACAACATGGCAACCTCCCCAAAAAGCATGTCTCAGATTTCTTTTATATGCCCTAGTTATTTTTATCGCCGATGCCGATCGGAAAATTTGTTACGTTGTTTGTTACGTTGTAGAAAATGATCAAGCACCTCAAACAAAAATTGTAGAAATTAGGTTTTGCAAGACAGATGCAACACAGCTGTCAATCATGCAAATTTCAACTTGAATCACTGCAGCATGTGGTAAGTGAGAAGGAAAGGAAAAAAAGGAAACATGATTCGTAGAGGTTATGCAAATTGACTGTCACATGATCCTTATGTAAACATTCATTAAAAAATGAAATCACAGCATTCAGTAATTTCTAGGCTTATAGAAAATACACACACCATAACAGGGTTACAAGCTCATTTTATGAAGATAGATCATTGTTTCGAAGAGTCCTTAGAATACTTGTCATGGAATGTAATGCAAGCCAGGTGTTACAGAGAAAAGGATATTTTGATATGTCTGTTCAATAAAAGTGCCTTGCAATCAGAATTACTCAGACAAGAAATGGCCGACCTGCTATGAAACTTCTTACACCTGTTTTTACAGTATACGGGCTAAACCACTCTATTGACAACAATGAGGATGTGCCAAAGTCTCTAGTGGGAAAAGAGTATATGATATATCTACAAGTGGAGCAGAGATTAATGTCAAAGCTAGAATAACAGCTTAAATCATGACTGTTTTGGATCCCGTTTAATGTCAGTTCCAAATTTAGCATGCAGTGTTTGTCACCATTAACAGGCGTCAATGCTTTGATGTACTCACGTACATGCATGCATGTAGGTCAACTTGTGAGAGGTCAAGGGTCTTTCCAAGGTCACGCAGCTCTCAGTGACAGCCACTCATTGAGCAGTTTGCACCATGCGGTAATTTATACAAACCCAATTACCATGCAAGTATATTAAATGCTGAAACTTGAAGTGTAATCCCAAGTAATGGATCTCAAATATCTCATTCAGCAAAACACAGCATACTGTTTGGAGATGAGCTCCAGGTTTTAATGTGTCAAATTGCCATAGCAACTGGCCTTCAAAATTCCATTGATTCATTGGGCAGCACACAACTGGCAGAAATGCCGTTTTTGTGATTTCCCCAAAATATAAGCATCAGTTTCTTATGAGTAAAGTAATCTTCTGATATTTACATTTCCAAAATACAAACTGTTTGAAGGGTATTACAGACAAATAGTAAAACTCATATTGTAAATACAAAGGGTATGGGCAAAAGGTATGTGATATTTATTATATTGCCAGTAACATATTGTATGCATGCATGCTAGGAAAACTGGCATGCTTTGCAATTTGCAACATAGTCTGTACGTATTTGCAACAGACAAACTTCACAAAGTGACACTGATATAGAGGGAAGCCGCCTTGCTCTTTCAAGGAAAAAATGCACTTTAATACTAAAGGAATACAGAGCTGATGGGGTCAACATTTAGGAGGTCAAGGACACAGGGTACGGCAACCTACATGCAATTCAACTTGGTGGCTTGGTCAGTTGTTTTGGGAACAGCCAAGAAGTCCTTCAGCTGTTGAACTGTGCACATGTTGATTCTGATTAATTGCTGTGTTTTTATGAGCGGAATGCAAATGAGTGCTTGTAAATCACGATTGCTTGTCAGGCACTGAGCTTGACATTATACCCCCGAGCCCCACCACAGGACAGTATACCTGTAATCCTGAAATCCTGAAATGTAGGCGTGTCAGGAACTTGTGTCAGGTTCATGAACTTTGTCTTTTTTCTCTCACGTGAAAGTGTTTTCTGTCGCATAGATTTGTCACTTTAGTCTTCACAGTCACTTAAAATGTCTTGATCGCCGCAGCTGTGCTGTATATAGTGTATCTCTTTCTCTCACCCAATCTGAGGGACCCTGGATATAATTGAAATGAGCACGGCAAATGAAACTCTCTCCCCCATCCTTGAAATGAAAGTTTAGTGGAAGTGAAAAAATTGGAAGATGAAAATTACGAGTTTAACTTCCCTGAAACGCAACAAATCGCTGAGACTGCTGAGAGTTTGATAAACAGTAATAATTATAAAACAAAACCTGAAAGGTGATTGTACTCCACTTGTACATGGTTTCGATGGAATGACTGTGAATTATAATCAACAGGAAATTCCACAGATAATCAAAATCGGGATAAACCATCTTCCCCCTTGATGCAACAAGTTTCACATGTGATGTGTCGGATTTGCCTTTTTTATAGCCTACAATTCAGTGTGTCACATCAGCTATCACTCGTTTGTCGCAGCAGTTGCTCTATTTCTGTTTCAAGGTCTGTCTCAGTGATAGACTAGCTGTTTATCTCACAGTGTCTGTGTACAGTACAATGTATATATCCAAGATGCTGTCCTTGGTGGACTCTTCCCTAGTCATGAAGTGATAGCTGTATCTTTCACAGAATACTGTTCCAATAATGCATCGTGATGTCCATAATATTAGCAAGTTCAATCGTTAAATATTTAAGCAATAAACCACACCCAACAACGGTACACTATATGGTACATGCACCCCTCTACCGTATACCACAAAATTGTTACCAGTTTATGGGGGATATTTGAACAAGCGATAACAAGTGCGCATATGAAGTGAACTGGTCAAAACTGAGTGATATACCCAATGCTGAGGTGCTTTATTGCTATTACATGAATATCATAATATTAAGCCTTTGAACGCTGTATTTTTCACACCAAAATTTTGGTGCAACCATCTACTAATTTTTCTGTAATTTTTGGATAATTTTGGACTAATTGGATATCAGTTTTGACTGACAACAGTTTTGATCAAAATTTCGGGGAAGATCTTGAAAAAATTCATCTGAACTGAAAAAAATTGTCTGTGATATATTACGAAGGGGACAAAAAGTGACTTTGGCACTTAAAGGGTTAAATTGAAATTCTGGGGTCAAAAAGGGAATTTTTTCTTGCTGAAAGCTCATGCCTGTTCCTTCCATGCTATATTGCCAATATAGCATGGTTATTTTCACCTCTCAACCAATCAGATCGCAGTATTTGTGCCATCAATATACTGCTATGATAGAGTTTTATTCAACTGGAATTGGCAATTAACATAGATTTATGTACATCTTCACATACTTCAATGTAGTTATAATATGCCATGTTGACAATTTTTAACATAAATGCCAATCTATAGACTTGCAACAACAGCCCAGTTATCATTTCCCTTGTATTTTCTACATCCTTCCATCTTTGTAGCTTCAACAAATATAATAATAATAATAATAATAATATTTTATTGCTTGCTTGTAAATATAGGATTTACATCACATTTATGGCAATAAATTACATTAAATATGTTACAATATACAATATATTACATGTACATGTAGTTTATACGCGTACCTGTAAAGAACTAGGAATATAGGACAACTGATCATTTTTAAAAAACTTTAGTGAAAGTAGACGGAGAGCACCACTGTTATGCAAATGCATGCACACATCATTCAGTGTTCCTGCACGCCAAGCTATGCTTCATAAAGAACTGATTGTTTGGTATTGTAGACAGTGAGTTTTTTCACTGAAACAAATAATGTTTGTTACAACTTTTGACTTTTTGAAAGATTATAATAATGTACAAGAATCCCCTGAACATATCACCGATGCTTTGTGCAGTCGTAAGCCTTTGAGTACTGTAATTTTTCCCACCAAAATTTTAGTGCAACATTTTACCAATTTGTATGAATTTTTCTGTAAATTTTTTGATAATTTTTGACCAAACAGACATCACATTTCATTTGCTATAGTTTTTCATCAAAATTTTGGCAAAAATCTGAAAAAATTTGACAGGGTTACATTTTATAAAGGCGATAAAAATTGACTTGGCATTCAAAGGGTTAAATCCACTGTCTGCATCACGAAAGTAGATCAAACTCTGAATGCAGTCTTTTTTGTGAAATAGAAGGGAAAAAAACAGAGTGAAATATATCTTACAGCAAGTATGAATTATGAAAACGAACACTACGCCCACGCACACCATTTCATTCTCTTGTGAGTCGATGTTGATGATGTTAGCAAATTTCTACCACTATCATATTTAATGCGTGCCTGACGTATTTTTTTCAATTTTTACATAAAATTTTTATTGAAAGTCAAAGTACCATCCGCATGCAGACCATATTTTTCTCAAAGAAGCAGTATTGATGACAGCAATTGTGCTATGCTGATCACGATACATGTATCAAATATGAACATCTACCGGATGTTTTTTTAAAAATAAATTTTAAATGAAATATTTTTATTCTGTAATAAAAAATCTACACCCATCAAGTCTTATCTTTTCTCTATTGTTGGCAGTGTCTACGCTGATGAAATTATGGAAATGCATTCTAGATTTTTTTCTCACAAGAAAACTTGAAAATGACAATTTCTGCTGCAGAATATATCCTTATCCACTGACAACTCAATTTTATCAAAATACAGATTTTCCCTCCTTTCAGTTCTGCAGTGAATTTCACTGAGTTATTGACAGTTCTATAGTGTGATTGTAATTTGGAGGATTTGTGATGAGCATGCACAATGCTGTGCACGATTTGATGTCTGTGGTAAGTTTCAAAATATGTTGATCAGGTCACTGCCTATTGAACATCAAAATTTCACTGATGATACATTTTTAATTTCCTCTGTATTATGGATAGAAAAGAATTGAAATATGATGTTTGTGGCCAGATAACGAAAATGTTGAGCAAGTCCATGCTCAATAAATATCAAATGTCATTGAAGACATGCATGGTTTTGATTTTATATAATGAAGAAAAAAGAATTTTAGAAATCAAGATTTCATGCCACTTTTGATAGTTTTTTTGCTATTTTTGTTTTGTATGTTATTGCAAGTTCTTGTTCTTCTCCTAAAAGCATGTTTAAAGGTCTGGTGAAATGCCCATGTTGCAAAATCACAGAAATACAGTTGATGGTCTACAAAACAGTTACATTCATTTCTTTTTTCGTTAAGCGCGCGTGATTATGAAATATGGCAAAAGGAAAATGCAATGTGGGTGTGTCCCCCGAGCCTCTCCAGTCGACTTTTTTCGACTTTCCAAAGTTTGCCCGACGCCGTATCTCATAACGGGAAGTAAAGTATTTCACACCTCCGTAAGCTCCCCACGGGGGGTAACTTCTAGGGTAGACGTTCTTCTTTTGGTGGCTGTGACAGCGGCAAGAACATGAACGGCTCAACTGTAAACTTTTTCAAGTTCCCCTCGTGTTTGAACCATAATGTGCTTGTCTCTTCTGGTTCGTACGATCGGCCACGGTCCCTCGGCTGAGCCTGCTTCGCTACTCGCTACACAGAAGGTTGGGACCGCAATGCAAATCAACTGCATGAACACCAACACTGAACGTTGTGACTGCCATTAAAATGCACTAGTCTACAACACGGAACGTCGGGACCGCATGCAAATCTACAGTAACTTAAAACGTAAATGGGACCGTGATTAAAATGCACACGGAAGGTTGGGACCGCGATGCAAATCAGCTGCATGAACAGCAACACTGAACGTTGAGACTACCATTAAAACGAACAACAACACGGAACGAAGAGATCACGATACAAATCATGGAGGTAGAGTCCTCCATGATACAAATACGGAACGCGTCGTTGGTACGGTGATTAAATTGAAGAACAACGGGGAATACCGGACCACGAGGACTGCGAAGCAAATCGACCGCAACATGGAATGTTTAAGACCGTGATTAAAATGCACAACACAGAACATCTAGACCGCAATGTAAATCAACTGCAACACCGAACCTTGTTGCCTACAGCAAAAGTTTCAATTCTCGCGAGCGAGCATTCCTATGCCTGCTGTACACTAGACAAAATGACGTCAAATTTATCGCGAGGGCTCGATTGGATTGCGTGTGTCCAAGTTTCAATTCTCGCAAGAGCCATTTATGCATGCTGTACACTAGACTAAATGACGTCAAATCTCTCGCGAGACTTGGCTCGATTGCAAATACGTACGACGGAAAGAACGCAATAATACGGAAGTAGACACAGTTTTTGCGAATGGCCGAGAGAGCGCACATTAAACAAAAGACTAAAAAACCCACGTTTTTTTCTTTATTTTACCATATTTTTTAAACAAAAATCAGTTTCGCCACTGTGGCGAATGGGCAGCGCGAACATCGAGGCTGTTTTGTTAGCGGATACCGGGCAGAGATAAGGCGGCGTTGGACCGCTATTCGATGTAAATGAACACACCTGTGACGTCACAGATGGCCAACCATGATCCCCGCTGTGGGCGTGACGTGAGTGTCGCAAAATGACCCCATGAAAGCCGCGCATAGAAATATCAAAAAAATTAACACTTGCGCGTACTTTTAGGTTGCAATTCTGTTGCGAGTGTAATAGTATTGACCCCCTGGAAGATATTCAGTCACACGAACGGGACCATTTCACCAGACCGTAACGGTAGATGCACCTCGGGGATAAATATTCAGACTCTCAAACTTTTACTCTCAGACTTTCTTCTCCGATATACCATTTGTGGGGGTTCATTTTAAAGCTCTTGGTGTAAGAAATTTTTTTAACGGCTTAGTGTTTCGAAACTCTAAAAATTTTATTTCTCTCCATAGAGTTAACATAGGGATGGCGGCCATTTTTAATTTTAAATATCGATAAATCTTGGGTTATTTGTTTCTCTAGTACCAAAATTTGCACGGTGACCCTGATTTTTATTCTTGATTTTGAAAAAGAATGATTGAAGGATTCCTTGAGGAAAGTTAGAGCAAAAGTTTAAGTCTGTCACTTTCGAGGCGCATACTGCCTTAAACACCAACTTTTAGCTCGTCAACACAGTGGTTATATGTGTAAGTTACAGTGTTATATTGTTAACCCTTTAAATTTAGTCCAGGCCAGAAATTTGTCAACAATGTTAATGCAGGCTATGCATGTGTAGGCTGAGTTGACAAGCTGAATACTGTGTATCTCAACATGCTTTGTGGAGTAGAACAAGAAATTGTAGTGGCCATTGAAAATAAAATAGTAAAAAAAAATCATGAAAGGTTACAGCTTCTGGTCCTTTAATCCTATAATTTGCTATAACTTTTTCATACTATCTAAGTACACCCCCTGGTGTTTCTAAAATGGTATTGGTATTGGAATTGAAATATTTAGTGGGGACATAATAAGAAAAAAATCTGCAAATAAACCTTTACATGTACTGGGGACGGCTAACATTATCAAAACCCATGCTAGCAGTCAATGCAGAATGATGTCTATATTGTCTGCAGTGAAATCTGAAACGTTTACTGTTCTGAAATCATAGAAATTAATGTAGTAGCTACAGTCAGCTTGAGTTACATATAGCTTTCGATTACTTTCATTTTTTAAATGTGTAATTTCCCTTTGATATGATGTCTATCAGTATTTGCCTTGCAGGGAAAAGATTCAACCCCTATAACAATCTCAGCCAGCAAACATAATGGTATCAAAACCGTATTTCATAGATGTGCTGAAGTTGTATTTTCAGCCTTTCAGCCAATCATGGACATAGCCATCCTTTCAATGAAAGAACTGATAATTGTGCTTTTAAAATTTTATTCATCATCTATTCACCACAGATTTCTAAAACTTCTTTCAGCCCCCTCATAAAATTTCATGAGTATAGTGTTACTATGTGCTATGGGGTTGAACCATTAGAATTTGGGAGGGGTTGGGCTGAACCATCAAAACTTTGGAGGGTACGTAACACAGAGGTTATACGGATTGGGATGAACCATTGAAACTTGGGGAATTTCAAGTTCAAACAGATTTACCTGCAAATTTTTCAGGATCTACGATTCAACCCTTTAGCCAGACAGAACTTTTATATATATATTTTTTCGATATTCCCCACTTCATTTGTCAGTCTGCAGTCATATGAGTACTTTTTCTACAAAAGTTGCAAAGCTGAGAAAAATGTTATAACAATCTTTAAAATCTTGGACCTGTTTTTCCCATTTTCCAGCATTTGCCTCCCAAGATGCAATGAATGCAAATCCTTTACCAAATGTAATGTAAAAGCTGATTTATATTTTCTGATAAGAATAGTGAGGTGGACTATCTGAAGATCTAGAGCTGAAGATCACTCAAATTTCTGATTGTTTTTAATCCATATGGTAGCAAATCTTCAGAATTAATCTGTTTTGATAGATAAATCTGATAATGGATAGCTTTAAGGTGCAGACATTCTGTCTACATTCTGTCTGCACATTGGTAATTCCACACTGCAATTTAAAGGGGCTCGAAAAAGATTTTCATCGTCAAAAAAAAAAGTGACAGCTAAATCCGAAATTTTCTATTTCTTTTACGAAAAATTCTGCTGAAAGAGTAACCAGAAATGATGTTATGTTTATCTCATTTAAAGTTTCAACATTTGAGTTTTTGTTCTGCTATATTGGTCCAGGAAAAGATTGGAATTTTGAATCGCAAATATCCAACATTATCATAAGGGTACAGTTCAAGGAGCTATACACAGGCAGGTGTACCAAAGGGCAGGGCATACCAGTGTTGGCAGTTTCCCTGAACCCTAGTACAATTTCTCTGCTCGGAACACATGCGTACCTACATGTATCTGCCTGTCAATCAAAAACCAGTGAGCTGTGCTTGGTTGTATTAACCCTTTGAGCTCCAAAGTCAATTTTTGTTGCCTCGACGGAATGTACCTCAGTCAAATTTTTTCAGACTTTTTGCCAAAATTTTGATAAAGGACTGTAGCCAAGGAAATGTGATTTCCATTTGATCAAAAATTATCAAAAAAATTACAGAAAAATTCATAAAATTTGGTAAAATGTTGCACTAAAATTTTGATGGGAAAAATTGCAGCACTCAAGGGTTAATGTTCTGTTCCAAAAAGGTTCTAATAATTATATTTGAGAAGTTGCAAAAATGTGAACCAACTGTAACGATGTTGTCTGGACTGTTCATCAAATGAAATAAATTATTCCATGAATTGTGACATTCATGTGAGAGGAATATTTGATGATGAGATTTAATAAGATAAGTGATCCTAGATCTGTCAGTCATGAATGCTGCTCTTTGCCCCGTGCCTTACTTCCATATTAAAGACATACCAAAATGAGTTTCTGTAAGATCCAATGACAGACAAGAAATGTTTAGCCCTTTGAGCACCAAAGTCAATTTTTGTCGCCTTTGTAAAATATATCCTAGTCATTTTTTTGTCAGATTTTTGCCAAACTTTGGATAAATAACACTAGCCAATGAAATGTTATGTCCATTTGGTCCAAAATTTTCAAAAAAACTACAGAAAAATTCATAAAAATTTGAAAAATGTTGCACTAAAATTTTGGTGGGAAAAATTTCAGCACTCAAAGGGTTAATAAACTGCCTGCATTTAAAAAAACGATATCATTTATCAGCTTTCAGTCTGTAGAAGTCCACAATATTTGTCAAGAGAGATTTTTACAACTATTTGCAGTCATGTGTCGGAAGATATTTGATATAATTAGATTGTGACCTGAAACGAACTATTTAGGCCACCGAGGGGTCAACACGAGTTCAATAAAATCTTGTCATTGAATGGCTTTAAAGTAAAATGTAAGTAGGTCAGGGTATGGACGGTACTTTGCCAAAGTACAGTACATCTAGTTCAGTCCTGTGACCCTGAGACCGATGTGACCTGAGTCTGGCCAAGTGGCGAGTTCAATTCAGCCTATACAATACACTAATTTTTAACTTTGAGGTCAAAGGTTCATCCAGATGTCTGCCAGTGTGAGAGATTATACAGATGTCTGTATCGAGAACTAGGACCCTGCCATGAACACGTGTGAGCTGAATATATCATATTTACACATCGTAATTCATCATTTCTGTCTTGCGAGACGCAGGGCACATCAAGAAATTAAATAGAGCAGGGTTACTTCCATATCCTTAACATTGTTTTGTATTCAGGGTAGATGATAGAAGCATGCCAAGTTTACAGTTTTAAGGACATTATGTATCGTTTTAGTAACATGTTGATAAAATTTTCATTATTGTTTTTTTTTGGCTGAAAAACTAGTTCACTTTCTCGTTCTTCTCCCCAACGTATGGTTCAATAAAATATACAAGCCTTGTGAGACATAGTGTGTGCAATGTGTAATGCAGTTGTTGACGAGTGAATTCTGGTCCGGACTTCAAAAATTTCAGCTGTCATCAATGAACTGGACACAGTCTGTGTTGGCAAGTTTTACAACAGGTATTTTGATGTAATTTTTGGAGCAGGAAAATTCAGACGATGGACAAATAATGGATAAAACATCAAAATTTGTCACAATTCTTGAAACCTAGGCAAGTCATAAAAGTCTGAGGCGGTCGACCATATTTTCAAAATGGTGGATTTCTACAGGTGAAACACATAAGTCAAAGTAAAATTTTAGGTTATACAGAAATTTCATACCGTGCTTAAAAAGATGAAAAGATGTACTGGTATACGTGTAAGTTTAGCATATCAAACAGAACTTCATTCCATTCCAGCAATTATTTTGATTTTATAACCTACTTTTTAATATGCTAATAATTCTTTTTTCGACGGACTTGTTCATACTTCCATTACAATGTGTATCAACTGACAAAGATTTAACGGAACAAGCATTATACATCTTTTCAAGTAGGCAACAGTGTGCAATATTGTCATCAAATGAATCGATCAATATGTGAAACTCTCACACTAACCATAACCAGATATAGCAATTTATCAGACAACATACATTGAAGGACAGAAATGTGCAGTTTAAGAAGTTGAGGGAGTCACACAGATAAAAATCCATATATACTTGCAATTATAATTGTATACAGTTACATGTATATAATGTATATATGTATTAAATGATGTGTTGTCAATGTTTTTTTCCAAAGCTGTGATTTTTTGCCTCTTCTACAATTAAAACAGCAGCTTTCGTCTTACATATAGGTGTGTAGACATTGACAAGGAAAGACAGATGCTGATAATATCTTGAGCGTTAACCTAATTGCATATTTAAGTAACATTATTTATAGAACTGTCAGTGGCTTTAAACAGACAGGTCACCTTGGGAACAGTTGACAATCATTAATTGCTTGTTCAGATCATGCTAACCTATAATACATCTCAATCATCACCACATGAGATGCGTGATAAACAAGGTTCTCAGGAATAGTTGATGTTGCAAGTATATCAGGCCATAAACAAGGTCTGATAAATATTTAGGACATGGAGCTCTACTATAGACTGCCAGTCCTGCCACATCTGTGATAGTCAGTGAGTGACTACAATATCACAAGGCGAAGTTGAAAAATGAAATGCTTTCTTTTACATTAGTATGCACCGTGAAAGTGAAAGATTTACACTTTTGCTCAAACCTTCCTTAAGGAATATCTAAACCATTCTCAGTCAAAATCAAGAATAAAAAGAGGGGGGATCACCGTGCAAATTTTGGTGCTAGAGAAACATATCACCCAAGATTTCCGGAAATTTAAAATTCAAAATGGCTTCCATCCCTGTGTTAACTCTGTGAAGAAAAATGAAATTTTTGAATTTCAAAAAACTAAGCCTTTGAAAAGTTTTCTTACACCAAGAGCTTTGAAATGAACCGCCACAAGTGGTGGTAGATCAGAAAAGAATTGTAGAAGTTTGAGAGTCCAAATATCTGTTGGCGAGGCGCGATCTACCTTAAACAGGTTTTAGGTTGTGTTGCCTTTTTTTCTTAGCCCAGAAGATGAAAAACAAAATATGCAGAGCTTCCTAGGTCAAAAGGAGTTCAAGCAGCACGTGTTGTAAATGTGTTCAATTTCTTACCGTGAAAAGCTGTGTAAATTCAAATACAAAATTCACACACACTTCACGTGGCAAGTGGAGTTTGTCCTGTGATATCACTTCAATAGTCACAGAAGCGTAGTGACACTGCTAACCAGCTTTAAGACGACAATCAACAATCACCCTGCAGCAAGATTTTCAAATTGCATTGGCCCACGCAGAAACAGTTGTTTTCAAGATTTCACCCACCCATCCCACAGGGAAACTCACTGTGAATGGAAGCCTTAAGCTTATAACACAGTATCATCCCCTGTCGGATGTATCATACACCGTTTGTGTCTTACCCACATGTGCTTTATTGTCGCTGAAGTGAGTGAACACAGAGCAAACTGTCTGCGGCCAGGAAGAACTGATCGTAATAATACATATTTCATTCATTTGATTCATTCAACAAGTGTTCATGTAAAGGGTCGCATGGTTTGCAAAACTCCCTCTAAATGGAACAGGTACATCAATGTGTATACACTGTACAAAGGTTACCTAGAACATCTCCATAGTTTTAGTATGATACTGAAGATGCACATATGGGAACACAAAAACCTAATCAATTATTTGATACAATTTTCCAATTGAAGATGAATTTTTAGACGCTTGTAAAACTGCTTTGTGGTTCAGAAATTCTGTTGATAACTCAGTATTGTCGTTGTTTTGCTGTCATCAATAAATATAGATACATAAAAGCCTGACTGTGAAGTTAAGATTTTAAAATCACTTTTATGGAAGAAATATTTCTATCAGAGTGTAATACTGTAAACTGATCTCCAGTGGTTCGGTTTTTCAACTGGTGAGAGCGCCCTCTATCACGCTTGACAAGCAACAGGCTTAATGCACTATCATGAGCGGAACACATGATAGAACTGCATTCAACGAATGATGCAACATGTGATTATTCAATTGCCAGAGGAATCAAAGTGTGGGCTTTTGTTGTTGCCATGCCAAAGTGATAATTATGGGAGAGTTAAAAGCATGTGATACAAACAGCCATCAAATTGATATCCATTTAATTTGATACTTTGGGAAATATGCTAGCGTGTTTGCAGAGCTATATTAATTTCAATACACACAACAGAAACATTTTTACTTGAAAATGTGTTTTAGTTTTACTACTGCAGTCTGAGATAATTCACATCGCTCATACACACTGAGGCACAGAAAGATTAAAATAATGTGAGACTCAGAAATGATATGTTTATGATCTTGTCTCATCACGCTTAGAACATATGATTACTTTAATATAACTTGATACTTTTATCAAGCACTGTTTACTTAGCACTAGAATAGAGAAAACTACCAAGCTATTCCTGCTCTGTATTAAATTCTTTCAAAAACATGTGTGTAGAAAACAATCAATTCACACAGTGGTTCAAAGCAAACAACGGTGACGAACAAAAGCAAAAAATTTTCTAGGATTCTGACATGCAGATAATTGAATACTTCATTTCTTTACATTCATACTGAACCAGTCATGCATGTTGGTTACATATAAAATGTAATATAGATGTGCTTGCGTGACGAAGTTCTAAAAGACAGTAAATATTGAAAGGCCCTTTAATAAAGCTGCTTGTATTTTTCAACAACATGTATTGATCCACCAATATACACAGGAAATATTATAACACACTTTAATAATGAATGTAACTTATTATACTGTTTATGAAGAACCTACGAAGTGTAATTTTTTATGACATTTTGAAACTGACTAACATGTTCCCCAGCACATTATTGATAACCTGTTTTTAAATTTTCATTTGGATTTTATGCTTACGCAATCTTCCAAGAGACACAGATTACAACAACTTGCAGATGAACATATAATTATGATATTATGCTTAACCCCTTGACTATCGTGTATGTTTGAAAATTAATTTTCAGGCTGCATAATGAATTCTTGAGTACTGGAAAATTCCGACAAGACACTACACACATAAGTGATGTGTTTGGTATACACTATAGGTAATGGTAGTCAGACTGTTAACCTTTTGACTGCTGTAATTTTTCCCACCAGAATTTTAATGCAACATTTTGCCAATTTTTATGAACTTTTCTGTAAGTTTTTTCATAATTTTGGACCAAATGGATATCACATTTTATCAAGTAAAGTGTTTTACCAAAATTTTGGTAAAAGCAGAAAAAATTGACTATGCTATATTTTATAAAGGTGACAAAAATAGACTTTGGCGCTCAAAGGGTCAAATACCCTACTTCACACCTCTCTGAGTACTTATTAACTAATTAACATGAATTAGTTATTCTGTATGCTAAAAATGTAAATCTGTTAGTGACCTTTTAGATTCCAAGTTTCCAGGGCAGATGAAAATTCATGTATGATATTAATAGAGTTGTACATATCACCATCAGCTTGCCTCAGGCACCTGTTACCAATTCTAGGACAGCCGACCTTTTTAATAAATGGCAAACTAGTCTGTGCGTCTCTCATGCGTGTCCTCACAAATACCAGGGGTCATTATTCTCTTCTCTACACACGCCCTACATTGAGGGATAATACTTGTATTATTGTCAGTTCGTTTTAGTAGACGTGGCACTATATGAAACAAATTGTGTTTCACAATCGATGGCTGCTTTGACGTCAGGCTTCTGACGCTGACATGTTCTAGTCGGCCACTTGTTGACGCACCTTTTCGGTGTTTGGAAAACAACTGACGTATCTTGTGACACATTTTAACTGAAGTCTGGCACAAAAATACATAAAAATGAAAATCTCCGTTATTTTTTAAATTTTTTTTATGTTCTTGCATACGTACTGCATCATGGAATCCAGTGGCAGTTCTAAAACTGTTTATGATCAATATGTTGATCGATTCAATAATGCCACTCAACACTAGCAGTCTTTTCGTCCAGGTATGAATGATGAGTGTCCCAATAGAATACTGATCAGTTCTCTAAGATAACCACCTGTATATTAGTCATAGTGAATCATGCCGTGTTGTGAAAGAAGTGTGTTTACACTATTCAAAAGCTGTTACATTAAAATTGAGATCATGCAATGACACCAGTACTCCAGGGCAGATTTGTTTGTATGCAGGGCAAAACACAGGAAGTTGATGGTCATTATGCAAAGATTCCGGGAAAAGTGTGTAATGTTTGTTCCAGTTGCTCTCCAGGCATTGAGAAATTTTTGCATGATTACTCACGATATATAAGCACTTATGAGACTGTCACCCCAAAGACTGCAGTCAGTGTCCAGTATATGGACGTTTTTATCTCACTACTACGTAGAAGTTACAAGGTATGTGTCCATGGCAAGTGATTGATAGCCCTTGACTTTGAAACAGATTACAAATACAGCTAATACATGCAGTTCTAGCCTTATATATAGTGATTTCTACTTCAGGGTATCAACTAGGAAAATATGAATAACACAATATAGACAAAGAAGGTCATTGAAGTTTTTGTCAAAAAAAATACACCATTTACACACCAGGGATACAAGTATTAAACCAAGGTACAGCACATCTGACGCATTTAAATGTTATAACATTTTACCAAACTCTCTCTAAAGTATACAAAACCTGTTTTCATTAATATTTTTATGAAGAAATTCTTATAAATTATGTTCTTTGCGTGAAGGAGACTCAATAAAAACCAGTCAATAATCGGAAAAAATACAAAGAGGAAAATAACATATGGTGCTATGGATCAACCACGCCTACTGTTTGAGAATTAAACTTATTGTAAGTTCTGTCTTTCATATCACCATATTATAGTTGTTCCTAGGAGAATGCCCCCTCATTATTATTGTTCACAGAGATGACTCAATATTAGCCTATCTGGCTGAGGCCAATTGCTGCAGACAAATACTAGTGTTTACACCATTCATTTGACAGTGTAAATGGTGTACGACGTAGGGTTTGTTTTTAGAAGCATTTCCCAAGCTACATATTCTTCATAAGTGTTTTGGTTTTTTTTCCCCAAAGATTTTCTTCCTATGTATCCACGTAATATCTTGATCATTTGAATGATTCATAATGGTGATTACAGCCATTCAGTTTTTACTAGTCTGTGGATTATGGGAGTGCAATCTTTAGTCCTTCAGCTGTGTTTTATTCATCTCTATAGGCTGTATCGCCAGAACGGCAGATATAGTTTGAATGAAAAATGTTCGCCCTTTAAATTTGTTCTCCTCTGATCCAGCAACTATGTTTGTTTGTAGAATTTCATTTTGGATTCATTAAAGGTAATATACGCCTCAAAAGTTGAGGACTGAAACTTTTTCTCTCACTTTCCTCAGTCAAACTTTCAACCATTCTCTTTTTACCAAATCAAGAATAAAAATAAGGGGTCACCTTGCGAAGTTTGGTACCTGAGAAACAAATTACCTAATATTTACTGACAATTAAAATTCGAAATGGCTGCCATCTCTGTGTTAAATCGATTGGGAAAAATAAAATTTTCGATTTTTGAAAGGCTGAAACTAAGAAAATTTATCTTACTCCAAGAGCTTTAAAATGAACCCCACGAGTTGTAGATCAGTAAAAAATGAAAGAAATTGAGCATCTAAATCTCTGTCCCTGTTCAAGGATATTCTACCTTTAAAAGGAAGCCCAATAACAATATATACTCAAAAAAACCAACTAAGTACACCAACTGCTCTGTTAACATAATTAATGTGGTTTACCAGAGAATTTTGAACTGTAAAGTAGATACCATATAGCCTGCTAGACAAAATCTGTTACAAAATATGGCATTTATGGGTGTGTTCGGCTCAGACAGGCTTTAGCTTGGGAAATAGAAACAACACAATAAGAGCAAAAACAGCTGGTTTATGTATGAAAGATACACGTCAACGCTAGCACATACTTCTATAATCACCCTCAAGGATAACAGTCTATGATTTATGCTGATGTCACTGTATACATTACCACCGAAGGCATTTACACAGATGCGGAAATCTGTTCCTAACTGTGTCGTGTCTCACAACTCAGCGAAAAATCTCCAAGGTACTGGTTTATGTCTGGTTTTGAAAATGTCAAAGGATTACATTTCAGGTGCTCAGTTACATCATGCAGCCACAATCAACTAACACACACTGGATACAATATATCCTTGAATATAACAGAAACAGTATGTGAAGTAATTATTACCTGTGGAACCAGAATTCTGTGGACAGATTTTAAGTCCGAAATAAAGTGAAATAAATAAATAAATAAATAAATAAATAAATAAATAAATTTCAGCAAAGTTTGAAAGTAGCTGGTTTTTACAGATCCTGAATTTCCTCTTTCATCCTCAAAATGTGAAAAATGTGAGTGACGTCATGATGTCTCTTGAATTTGAGCATCGAAACATATTTTCTCAATACTGAGGGAAAAATTGATATAGAGCCAGAAAGACATTATGGGACAGTGTGTAGAGTACTGACGACTCATTATCGGACGATGTTTAGTCTGAGGCCAAATAAAGTATCCCTTTAAATGATATTCATTTGAGACCCAATAAAAGTCTCAGTGTGGGGCTATGGTTAGTTTGAGACCCAATAAAGTCTCACTGTGGGGCTATGGTTAGTTTGAGACCCAATAAAGTAAGTCCACAGTAATAAGCCCACTAACACATGACAGCATTTGTTCCAGACTCTTAAGCATAGTGTTGTGCCCAAGAGCGAGGCAATTTACTACTCATTGCTACATTGGGTAATGGGTACAGTGGGTACAAAATGTACCCCATCCGGTAATTGGGCAAAAGCCTGTTGGTTGGTGCAATGAATAACGTATTACTATTATTAAGAACCGTTGACAATCATATCTACTCTTTGTCAAAAAAAAGTTCAGCAGGTTTAGAATAGTAGTCTTTTGTAGCCCAGAAAAAATGCAAATATGGTATGTTGTTCCAGTGCAGTACAGTGCTTTAAATAAAATTCTTGTTCAAGTGCATCTGTAAATGATAGACCTGTTGGATGCATAAAATTTAGAATAAGCCGTTTAGAATATGTCACACTCACAGTGATAATATTTGCATTCAATGAAAAACCATCAATTGGATAAATGGAAAATATATGTCCCTATCGTACAAGATGAGTAAATAATTCCTCGTTGGGGATTTTCATTACATTGTCTGATTCAATGGGAAGCTCTGCAGAGCTGGAAAGCTTTGTTTACTTCTGTTTTCCGTGAAAACCTTGTCCAAATACACTAGTCTGG
>LD355082.1:165403-177598 GCA_001465055.1 Ptychodera flava | reverse complement strand
CATACTCCAATTATATTTATATGTATGATGATTTCAGGATACATAAAAAATAGATATAAGATATATTATATATTTGTACTTAAAATCATTTTTGTTTATATATATATATATATATATATATATATATATATATATATATATATATATATATATATATATATATATATATATAAATATTTCCAGATATTTATAATTCATATAAATGGAAGTATTCTCTTATAATTTCGTATCAGTACTAAATGGGAAAAGAAGATTAATGGGTAAAGTTCGGTTGACTTAACATTCAATCGCAAATGACGTGGCTGACACAGAAGTACAAAAAACCGCAAGCAACCTGCCAAGTTTGCGAACTATTCAAATCAGTGAACATATCGCCCTTAAACAAATGTTGTTCGATCAACTTGGCATAGTGTTTTTGAAGTAAGAGTTTGCATACAGCACGCAAATTTCACACAATTATACACAAAAAATAGACAATAAATACAGTTTACAAGAAACTTACAAATCCCGAGCAAAATGAAATTCAAAATGTTAGTTTTAAAAGGACTAAATCTGTCAAATATGTCGATACTTGGACTAAGTATAGATATAAGCTTATGCAAGCTTAAAGCACGTACGATATAAATGATGTTTACGAACGTTAATGCTAGAACAAGGCACCCGAAAAGGGGGATTTATCCGTAAGTATATTGAACATTAAGAAGAATTTGGTCTCAATGAGAACAATTTAGCACAGAATAACGTACTTACATAAAAAGCAAAAAATCGTGCCACTTCATACGATTGTATAAATGTTGCTTAATTTTACATGTTCTGCAAAACCGCAGAGCAAATTTAGTTTAAATACAAATATTTCATAAGCTTCCTTTGAACACTCTCAGCCTCATACACATTATTCTTTTGCCACAGATTCCAGATGAGAGAAAAAAGATTCAAGGCCTCTGCGTACCAGAGAGATGTACAGGGTCTTTGAAGACTGAACAACGTCAGGGTATTTACAGTAACGCGATTCGTAAAGCCTAGCTGCGCAATGCTTTCTCAGCTGCCTTACCAATGTGCTGTAAAAAATCAATTGATCCACAAAGGCTGTTTTCCATTTTCCTAAGAGAAGTAAATCATGTGATTGGAACTATATTAATTCAATAATTGTTTGCGAAAGTGATAAAGCCACAGTTTTCAACGTGTCGTTTGAAATGTCTTTTATCTTTTATGGAGTTTCTAATCACCGGCATACAAAATTAAATTCGATGACAGAGCACACACTGATAAATCATTTATGTCTAAAATAAGTAACAGTTGGTCAATATATAAACAGACCCCTGAGGTACACCAGACAGGATTTGGCACTACTTTATAACTTCCCCTTCCACCATTTCTCTGAAGTTGACCTACAATTGCAGCGGAACTTAAGAAACGTGAAATTGGCACGTCTTTCTTGAAAATTACATAAGGTAAACATGACAATAGAAACATCATTACATTCTTGACAACTTTGGTTAACATAATCAGACGGTTAACATAATCACAGACCGGTAATTTTGAATCACTTTGGAATCGAATCATGGATCCAACTGGACCAACATATCGAAATTTGATAGTCTTTTCACAAAGCAAAATATCTTAACATATTTTGAAATAAAATTAATCAGAGGAAAAAGTCTAATAGTTCAGCCTACCACGAGTGTGTCCTTCAACGTCGAGAGTTTCTCCATTTCGGCGCAGAAAGGATAAATCCCGTGTGAACGTCCGACTGCCCCTTTTCCCGAGTCTGCTTATGAAATAGGCAGGCTGGGGCCTTCTGGATCTTTGCATGTTATTGCATTCTGTACATATGGAGCAATACATACTGCACGTCACCGGTTCTGCGAGAAGCTCGTTGAGGACAAGACTTGATACGATCATCACCACCAGGGTTGCGTTCAACCAGTTCATCATGCAAACCGAACCAAACTATTGACTACGATGTAACGACTGCACAGGGTAAGGACAGAAGAAGCTTAAGTTCGCAATGTGAAAAGGTATCAAGATATGTATATATAGAGGGGTGTTCCATTTGTTAAGATAATCAACCTTTTCAGAGTGGCAGACACGTTTTTGATCAAAAGGGGGCGTAATTGACAAGACGATTTTTATTGGTTGCATTCTGCATTAAACCAGGTACAAAATTTATGGGGAGGAATCGTGTCACAATAGGGATTTTTATCAAATAGAATATGCAACGGATGCCTCGGGGTGAGAGAACGCGTTACTCTTTCTCAACTATAAAATTAATGTGAGCTGTCACTCGAACGTCTTGGAAGGACTATCGCTTGTAATTAAACTGTTAAATTCATCAAATATCATGACCTGACCTATACAATTGATTTTGAAATTCTGGACGATGATTATTCGTGTTTGTCAAAGTAATTAACAAGGTCACGGGAATATTCTCTCAATGAATATGCTTTTTTATTTTTTAAGTATTTTATACCTTTATGCCTTATTGAGATCATTCATATTTGATATTTAATATTAAAGATTGAGTGAGTTTTTGCTCTTTACGAGACTTCTAGCAACAAGTGAAATTATCTAACTGAATTTACAGAGAAAAAAACGCCCATTTTAATACGTCGGATATTGGGGAAACATTTGATAGCATGATTTATGAAATATTAATCAGCGATTCATTTGGGATTCGTGCACTATCCCGAGATCTTATTGAAATCATCCAATCGACAGGAAAAGGTACGACAATCAATGATGTTGAATCTAAAGAACTTCTTATAACCCGTGAAGTGTCTCTAGAGAAAGTATCTCTATCAACCTCGTTCTTCGTATAGGTCGAGGAGAAAAATCTACTTAATTTTCCTACGCTCGATAATTTGTAGATGAAACAAGTACTAATATATATCATTAAGATAACATCATTAACATGCAACATGTTAATGAACGGTCGCAATACATAAAATGTGTATGTATGTATGTATGTATGTATGTATGTATGTATGTATGTATGTATGTATGTATGTATGTATGTATGTATGTATGTATGTATGTATGTATCTATGTATCTATGTATCTATGTATCTATGTATCTATGTATCTATGTATGTAAGATTTTCATTGTCATCTAAAATTCATTTACTTCGCAGATTAATAGACTCTTTAATTCTTCCTTGATTTATTGTAACCGATATTTACTATCCCGATATCGATGTTTCGTTCGCGCTACATACTTCAGTCACTGAAATTGTTTTCGGACAAACAAAAGAAGTTTGACAATTGCCAACATATAGACGGTAAAATTTTCAGCGACCAGCGATACTAATTTATCGTCTTTTGCAGATATTAACATTGTTCTACACTTTGTTACTTTTGATTTGAAGTTTTTTTGACTGTCTTATCGGCAGCACACGTACGTTTACACCCGTCATATGGCGACTGGAGTGTTGTCGCAAAGTTTTCGGGAAGTTGTTTAGGAGTAAAAAACATTTTTGTATAGAGAGCCTGCAGCTCGTGATTTTTCAAGATAAACAACCCGATAAGCATTTCCTACACCTGTGAAGCAAGGATTACAGTAATCCTTCCTGTGATAAACATTTTGTGAACGTCATACCAATATGCTCCCTCGTTGTTAGCTGATAACAGCGTTTCACGTGACCAGACAAGCAGCATTTAATGAGACGCAGATACAGGAAACCGCCATTTTGAAATGTACTAGTTTTTGGTCTCCCGGAAGTTGTTAATCGCGCATGTCCACACATAGTGCGTCCTTTTTTCGTCGCGTGCTTTTTAGTCTAGTCTGGTAGCTGGCAATATTTCAATACTTGTAAGTATGGCTATTAAATCCTTGGTTAAATTCTAGCCACGTTCGCATCATGAAGCTGTAGTAATTTAGCTTTACTGCCAAGTAAAATTGAACAGCCAATGACAGCGCCCCATGGTTCACCCAATCAGATTTCGTAATTCAATATGACGGCTTCTCATTAACTACCTCTTTGTGCTTGTCACTGAGGCGGGGACCAGCCAACCCACGACAAAGTGTTTGCTGACTGTTTGTTTGTAACAAAAACTGTCCTTCTACAAATGTTGTAAAATTCGACAACCGGAGGCTGTCGAAGTATTCACTGTGAGCGATGCGTGATATCAAGTGTGTGTGAGGGTGCTTCACAAATTCTACAGCATGTGGAGGGGTTCGCAATTAGAAAAGTTGACACAACTACAGCTCAAGTATTGAACCACGCTTTTTAAGGGTTGGGATTTAGCCGAGCGGTTTTGATTGTGATGTGTTCGCAAGGTGACTGGGGCCGTAGTTTTGAGTTCGAATCGTACAGTGGCCGTTATGAAATAGACAGCTCGCAGAAAATCATCAAGCCCATCGGTAGTAGTCTGACGAAATTAGCTTATGTGAACGTTTCCCATCGTATTGAATTTAAGGTCAAGGATAAAAGTAAAATGCGAATGAGAGAGCGTGAACACAGTACTGTGGCTGAACGAAGTGTCCGAGAAATGCCTGCTTTTATGTGACAAATAGAGTACTTAATCAAATTTACTGGTATCAAAGCCTGATATTAATTAAATATGGAAAGTTAACGATATATCTCTGTCGTTGATTTGGCCTGAGTAGCCTGCTTTGCAATTCGAATGGATAAATAAAGAGATGAAATCTCCCCTTCATCAATTTGGGCCCATATATGGCAAACGGATATTACAGACGAGGCAGATACAGCCAATGACGTAAAGTGCCGTACCATATTGAGCATGAGCAAGAAAAAACAGCGATGTGGAGTGCAAAGGTAACTCATAATTAGCAAAGCAGGATAAACAATAAACTTGTATCATATTGAATCGATTACGCCCGTTCCCCTTCCTTTGACACTTAATGGTTACAAAGCGAATTGGCCTTATGACATTAAGGACTGATCTTTGATTGTTGTTGTCAGACAAGTTATTCGTACATTGAACAAATCACTAAGCTACAACACCCAACATCTGACTTATCATTCTTTAACAGCCAAATAACATGTCTTTCAATTATGACGTAGTCATGATGGCAATGATCTGTGCAGTCTTGCATAGTCAAATATCAATTTATTTGCTGCCTTCTATTAAACCAATCTCCTACTTATCAGGACGAAATTTCATCAATGCTTAATGCAATTGATCAATGCTTATCCAACATCTGAACTTTTTGTGTTGATGTCACATTCGGTTTAATTCCCAAAATTTGAGTCCCTTATGGTAATATTGGCACCGGAAATATAAACCTGTTCTGAATATTATGATTTCACATATTTGTATACTTACAGTGATCTTATTTGATCTCTACAATTTGCCTCATGTTGGCATGTGGTTGGGTCTGGTTGGCATATCATACATATTTTACAGTCGTTGGGCGAATATGTGTTTCTATGTTTGTTTGTTTTTTATATTGCGAGGAGTATGGCTTTTGGCCGGAGAATTGTCAAAGTTAGGATTCATGAATGTTGAGTTTTTTATGACCTTAAAAGTGACATAGTCCTTAATATTTGACTTCAAACGATATAGTGCATCCACTTATCAGGATGAGTATCGACCATAATGTAATATTCCCAGCTTTCGTCTGTCTTTACTTTACTTTGATGTAGTGAAATCGCCCGATTTGTTGATTCTTTTGACACATCAGTCATTGTAAATGTGCTCCCCCTGATTGTTTGATGTTACAGAAGCCTAGGTTAAAACATAAGCTGACTTTTGCCATTCACCTATCCAGCAAGAATTGACTTAACTATACAAGCACTAACAATAAATGACGAAGTCTATATGGATATTGAAGGGGCATGAAGCATCCTTGATGTTGCTTGTAGGGGAAAGATATGATAACAGTAGACTTATTGATCGATTCTCACAACCCACTGTCTTTTTAAAAGCTCTGAGTCACGAGACTTAGACCGGTTGCATCGCTTATTTGCGACGGATTACAAATCTACGTCTCAGCCTGGTTCCCTGGGACCCGATCAACTGACTCTAATCACAAAAAGTAGGGTGATCCTTTCGTTCACTGAGGCAAACCCCGCGCCTCCGAGTTGACAGATAGGGTGGGAGATACTTTTCCAAACCATAATATTTGACAATCTTAGAGGGTGGACAGCACTATAATATCACTTGAATGATTTAGCAACGCAATCAGGTCTCTCAACATGCATTTACCATGCTCATTGATTATTCCATTATAAATTGTCCGCGGAGGAAATACATCATTAAAAAATTACACTGAAAAGTCGACATAGTCGACTGCAGTGCACTGGGTAATTGTGCTGAGTATCGAGCAGGTGAGAAAGTTGACCTCACAGAACTGGAGCAACATTCATCATCATTAAAACAGTTTTTCAATGGGAAAAGTAAGAAAATACTTATTATCGAACTATGGCTCGGGTATGTTCAAGGATGGAATTGGTCTATAATCCGTTTGGTTGCGAAAGAGAGAGAATTATGTTCATTTGGCTATGTCATTGATATGCAAGAATCGGCCATATTTACCACCAAAGTCGAGCAAGCACATAGAGTCTGGCCTTTTGTGGGCATCGTTACATTATACTACAACTTTTTAAAAGAAGATGGCCTTCCGTGCGAAAAAGTGTACATGAACTCGCTGGCCATCCAATCAAGCGAATAATGCAAGGACATTTCTTACAATTAACGCTCCATTTCGAAAGATATCGACGACGCTAAGGTAACATTCTATAGATTGTTTTAACTTGTCTTCCCAAAATGCAACAAAATGATTTCCATCAAATGGACAAGTGGAAAACTGAAGAATGCGTAAAACACATGGAAGAAAGCAAGAACCAAACTGCAAAGAAAAAAAAGCTTTAGCAGCGATGTGAAATTGTAAATGGTATACCATGGCAACATGCGCTTTCATACTTTTTGGCATCACTTTAAGGTGGTATTCGCAAAAGAAATGATTAACGAATGAGCAAATGTATTATCTGTATTGATTGTTACCATGGTAGTTCACCAAAGTCAGGAATAAGAATCAGGAGTCACTATGCGAATTTTGGTACAAGAGAAACATACCCTATATTTACCGATATCTAAAAATGCAAAATGACCGCCATTCCTGTGTTATATGTTATCTATTGGAATATTCCAGCTTCTAAAAAAGTAAAAGGCGCTGAATTTTTTATTCTAAGAGCTTTAAAATGAGCCCCTACAAGTGGTTGATCAGAAAAGTATTGTAAAAGAATGGGAGTCCAAATATCTGTCCCTGAAGAGAATGCTGCCTAAAAGTACAATACCTTTTAAATTCAGGACATCTCGACTGTTTCCAAAGATAAAAAGTATCATATCGATTAAGGTTTTCACCACTAAACACCAGCAAAATAATCCAAACAGCTCCATATTTAACCACAATAGTAATGACCAGTACAGATGAAACACCTGCTTAACTTTTCTTTTACCTTGTTTCAGTTCTTTCTTTCTGGAGTGACTGAAGCATCGTGCATTCATATATATTATTTTCTGTTGTGATTAAAGCAGACACATGCTTCTCCTTAGAAGGGTTGATCATTTTCCTTACATCTGCCTCACTGATATGATGAGTAATTTGCAGCTCTCCAACCATTTTAATGCTCTCAACTACGACATTTCGTGCCTGAAACAGTCATGTTGCAAAAAATTCAACTTCGCCTACTTCCGGTAAAGAGTTGGATGAATCTTACAGTTTGGTGTCAACGGCCCAACTGACACAGTGCGCACCCTGTGGCAGTGATTTCATATTCCATTAATGAGAAATGTCGCGTTTAAAGTATTCGCTATTGCCTTTGTAGCTGTGTTAATACCCTCGGATTAAAAAAAGTATTATCCTGCCCATCTTAACATAATTGAAACGTTTTTTATGTTGAGAAAAACAAGTTATTTGACAAGGTAAGCAGCTCGTTACATAAATCATGATAAGGCATGATTTGGGTTAAGATTGAGAACTATATTATGAATCTGCATTTATCCTTTACGGAGCCAGGAGTTAAGTTCTGCAGGATGCGCTGGTTGAACGCAATCCTAGTGGTGTTGGTTGTGTCCGGTCTTTTCCTGACTAAGGTTCTCGCTGGACCGGTGGAAGCCATTTGCCAGTCGTCGTGTACTATGTGCGTAGAGTGCACCATACTCACATCAAAAAGGGCCCAGGCGACCACGAACCGACAGTGTTGTGGTCTCGAGGAAAGGCGAAGCCAAAAGCACGAATTGGATTCTTCCCTTTTAACCCAAGATGATGATATGTCTGTCGGAAATACCAAAGGTAGGTTTTACTTTCAGACCGTCATTTATGGACGAACCCTAGGATGTGATATCTGCAATACCTTTAAACTTATAAAGGTATTTTTCTTGGCTAGATATTACTTCAGTTAATTGCTTAAATCCATCACAACCACATCCTGCATAAGTAATACTTTTGATTGTTCATCTTCACCATGAAAATCGTGAGAAATTATTAGAGTGTTTTCTTCGAGATAAGTCCACATTATTTTATTTTAAAGAATACGATAGTGCAACGGCCGCAAAAACACGATTCAGCAGACATAGTAATATATATATATATATATATATATATATATATATATATATATATATATATATATATATATATATATATATATATATATATATATATATAAATAAATAAATTTTACTGACTTCTTTACGACGTTCTGTGGGAATTTTAGAAACTTTTTACAAATGCCTTCTTCAAAACCAAAAGTAACCACTTTATTTGGAAAATATCATGGAATGTCGGAAATGTTAATATATTATTCAATCATGCAAATTTCAGTATGTTTTTTGTGCCCCGATTTTCAGTTTCCCCTGGTCAGCTGCAAAGTGAGCGTCTCGAGTCAGAAGACATGGAGCATCACAAGAAGCAGAAGTAATGATTGTACCATAAGAATCGAAAAAGTTAAAGAATAACGGATAAGACAGTTTCCACCATTTATGCCTTTTGAAAACCCTGTAATTACCTGACATTAGATTCCACCTACTCGTCAATGTTTATTTTCTTACATACTATGTGTGATAAAAGACATTGAGTTTCGCATCACACAAAGCTATGTCATTTGACAGCTGACCTTGCATAGTAAGAGGACCAACGACATTAAAGTTATTTTGTCTGCCATAAACTTGTGTTGTTTGACTAATCGATAGGAACAAGTATACCGAATTGGGTGGAAAGAATATCAGCGGCAAATCAGAAGACATACAGTTGTCGTGACTGATTTACAAGCTTATCATTGATCCTAGCTATGTAAAGCGATCCTTTCTCTGGTATTTCAGTGCAATAAATGCTTAGCGTTATACCTGCTTCCTTTGATGTCGTTTGTTAAATATTTAAGTGAGAAGAAAGAATGTTACACTTCACGTCACGACATAATTCCCACTGACGCCAGTGGTATGTGTCTGTTGACAATGCTGTGTAAAAATGCTCTGCCTACAGTTTACAAACTTACTTTGTATGTTTAAACTATTTCACAGGGCAATGTTGAAAGATACTTTAAAAGTGTTATATGATAGTTTTTATGGTAATTGTAGCGTAAAGGTAAAGTATCTTTTAATATAAAGGAAATGAAGGCAACTTCACACATCACTTCTACCTTTGTCGGTTCTACCTTAGCCCTGCACTTAACCAACACACTTTTTTCAAAGCAATATTTCTAATCAAAGGTGATATGAAAACCTCCTCGTACAATAGATTTTCAAAAAGCAGAGAATTTAAATTTAGTACTGAAGCAAAAGCTTACTCGAGGGGGAAAACGACAATCTTGTTTTGCATTATCTATTTCTGTTCTTAAACGGCAGGTGTTGAGAAGCTGACATTCAAAAAGTGATTAAAATCATCTTGAGCAAAATTGAAATGACTATATTATCCAAAAGGTAAGCACTTTATTGCTAAACTAAATTGTAGTTTTGATATGTAGTATTTTAGGAACGAAATATACATATTCACAAAATTTGACCAAGCTATTATGAGAGTGGATAAAATTGTATTTTACACTTTCCGACTTGATACGAAAATGTCAGTCGTGCAGCGATAATCGAAACAGTATAGTACGTTGATTAGGCCTGGAAGATATCGTCTGATTAGTGTGTGAAATCATAGTCTGAGCATGACCATTTCAGAACATTCTCGATTTCTTTAAGAAAATTGCTTTTTCACCAAGGAGTACTTAGCAAAACAATTTCCATATTTGAGTAACAGATGTTTCATTTCTACAAAAAATAAACTGTGAAAATGTGTCAAAACCATCTTACAAAAATGCAACGAGATACAGGTAGAGTTTTCTTTCTCCACTAGACAATAGCAACAGAAGGTAATCACGAGTATACGGGTCACTTCATAATACATGATGCTATTAGATCACGAGCACCGAATTGGGACTGAGAACCGTACTCAGCCTCATATTACAAACAGGCAAGCATTTTACGCCACCGGGTGTTCTATCACAAAAGAAAGTAACTAGACGATTCTGAAAAGACACGGAGTTCAAAATAAAACATACCGTTAAGTCTGTTGACGTGAATGCTACTACCGAAGGCGGGGGTTTACATATATCGGATATGCAGTTTTATTCAGAGGTGATTAAACCGTCTGCATATGATGTAGAGATGGTTCATCACGGGCGTAACGGGCGTACGTAAAATAACTCGGACAGAACTTCCTCGTGGAAACAATTGAAGTTTCTTAGGGAGTCCTTCCATAGCTTTCTTACACCAAAAGCTACACTAAAATTATGTTGGTTTGTAATATTACAGGGTGTATACCAATTATTCTTATTTTTCATTCTTGCCATGTACAATTCACCAGGTCTCCTCGAAGAATGTATGTGTCATTTTCGCACATACCTACAATACCATAATATACCATAATATACCATACCATACCATACCATACCATACCATACCATTCCATACCATACCATACCATACCATACCATACCATACCATATCATAGAATACCAAACCATAGCATACCATGCCATACTATTCCATAGTATACCACATCACACTATACCATAGCATACTGTACCATTGCTGCGGATCCGTAGTCCTACCACTCCCTTTGCTTGATGTGTTGGGGGAGTGGGGAAACACGTTTTCAAACACGTTTTATCGGTCGATACTTTGTTTATAAGCCAAATTCAGCTCCGTAATCAAACAGACTCTCCAACAATGTTTTTCCCACATTGTAAGTTGCTGAAAACGTGTTTTTGTTGAGATCCCGACGTTAAAATGTGACGTCATAGGTCAACGGTTTAACATCAATGATGGCAGATTTTTCCAAAATATCTTATTAAGGCAAATAAAAGCGCCCTGACGGGCGATATGATTAAATTTGCATGTCAAGTTTCATTCGTTGACAAAATGTTCCGAAAACCATCGCTCTGTTGACAGAAGTTTGCGCTCATAACCAGATACCTCATTTATCAGACAATGCTCGGACGAGGAGGCCGTCACATGGCATGGACACTACTAGTCTTTTTTGCCATTTTTGTGTCAAATTTCAGTTACTTTTTTCAGAATTCTATATACCCATTTTAATCACGTTAGTCCTGGAGTCCATCGTGTTCTGATCACTTTGAATTTAGATGTAACGATGACTCAATTTTGTCTCATCGTATCAAGTGATATATTTTAAAATTGCATCTTAATTACAGAACATCTCTTTTAATTGTGTGCTTTATTCACACAACCTCACAGCAGTACGCTCGCAACAAAGGCTTGATCGTGCTTGCGTAGTGTACATACGTACGGATGGATGGATGAATGGTTGGATGGTCTATTTCTTAATCTTGTTTATACTTTTCTGGTCGTTGAGGGCACAATACACAGCAAATGAGCAAAAGTTCTCATAAAAGTGGCAGCTTGTATTCAACGAGCGTTTATCGGGATTCCTATATGTGTTGCTGTTCCTGGAGCGCAGCTGAGAATGTAAGTGTAACCGGCAAACCATATACTATCGCTTATGTATGGTTGTAAACTGTTTCTCAAAGAGGCACAGAAATATAGTACCATAAACTTTTCTCCTGGCTGAATAAGACGTAAAAACGATGACCCTTTCTTCATACATTTTGTACGAAAGTGCTGATCGTCATCATTTACTTATTTAGCCAATTGGTGAAGAATCCGAAGATTAAAATCGATGGTTGAATTTGTAGACAGAAGCAAGCATCGAATACCAAGCAGTGC
>LD355082.1:135996-147949 GCA_001465055.1 Ptychodera flava | reverse complement strand
GTTTTATTATGTTATAGTTTTTAATGTGTTTGATATTTTGCACTGCAACAATCCATTGTGACAAGTTTACTTGGCGATATTTCCACAGCGCTTACAGTTGACGTGATAACACTTTCTTTCAAAAAATATCCTAAGCATACCTAGCAAAAATCCTTGGTTGCACTTGAATCTTTTTCGTCGATGAGCTGTTCAAGTCATACGCTGTTGGAATGTTGGGAAATGTTGGAAAATCTGTTTTGGAGAGAGGCTCGTCGCTCATCCCGGACGCACATAACGTTCTACACACCTGCCATTGTTGCAAAGTTGCAGACGACACTATGGTCACGTGACCGGACACTTTTCCAAATTTGGTCTGTACTATTTCCCTAGGGAAATAGCTTTTGAAAAAATACCCTCTGACGTCACTTTTTTCGGTTCAATAGGGACTAGACGTATCTATTTTCTAGTCACGTGACGTATTCTTGCGAATCGCGACACGGAATGAGCATGTGGTGTGTTATAATACATAATAGTACACCAACGGGATTTTTTTTGTCTCTGACACTTGCTTGTTGATTCTACCTTTAAAACGAGCGAAAAAAATTGAAAAAAACAGCAGCTAAATCGGCATTTGTAATTGTTTTAATAACACCGTGTAAGAAACACGGTGAACTCTAGAATTTATCAACAAAAATATGTAAGAAGCAACGTTAAAGCCTTTCTATTTATTGATAGACTTGCGAAAAAAGAAAAGGATATAGCGCTAAACGTGGCTCATATAATGCCGAAAAGTAAGGTCAATGTATGACAAGAACAGAAACCAAGTTACTTTAACAAGTCCGTTAAAAGACGAAAATGCCGACGAAACAAAAAAATCATCTATTCAAAACTATTCTCCTATCAGCTAGAAGACATACTGGCAGCATCTAACGCAAGCGCTAATTGTTTATATTACTTAAATCAACGAGGCAGGTAATCGCTGATTAGGTGGATTATGTGAGGGATTCTTTTCGCTAATCTGTACATCGTCATCTAGGATCTTCACTGTGGGTAACGTGCCATCTTCTGAACCAATATCTTCAATCTGAACTATCTACTGAATATGAGACAGAAATATGACGTCAATTTGGTTTTGCATATTATAACACTATTGGTATATACACGTGACAGCAATATTATTAGATTTTTGTTTTTAATATTTCAGAGAAGTAGCTGCCTCTGTTTCACTGACACTTCACAGCATTGTGCTAGACCGCTTCTGAGCTCTCTCTTTCCTATGACTGACGTTGAACATATGCAACTGCCTTCGATATACAGAATAATAATTATGTATCAAAGTTTACACTAACAATCCCTGTAACCCGTGAAAGCACAATTGAGATTAATGTAACTCTCGGTGCCCGTTATGAATTTCATCTAACGCTCTACCACCCTTTCAGAATAGCTGTACACAACATGTTAAATATAAATATTTCTTTTAGAGATATGCGCTTTCCCAGTGGAAATGCTCTCATTGACAACCGATTTTCTCAATAAGGGGAAATTAATGTTTTGTTAATCACTATTACATGTAGATAAACATCGTGTCTGCACACAGTACACTTTAGGAAATCAAATGTATGAATACGTAAGGCTTATTTCCGCGCTCATGTACTGAAATGTGTTAGGAATTGTCTTCCAGTTAGAATGGACATTGAATTTGATCACATCATCTCCAACATGAACTGCCGAAGTACGAAAATACTCTAAAAAGTCGCTAAATACTCGAAAATGGCTAAAACTGTAATAACCATGGTATTGTTGCCACTCTAATGCTGAACTTTCATAAAAGAAGGGGCATTGGCAAGCTTATGTTATGCTAGTCACGTTTTCCGAACACGGAGAGTTTTCCAAATATATAGGCCCTATGTATATCAATAAATTAAATAGATTTCCCATAATACTTTGTGTGGAGACTGCCCAATAGCATTGGCGTCGACTAACTCCATCGTCTTGAAAGTAGAAATACCATAAAAAGAAACTTTACGCTTCTGAAACTTTAACATAACAGTCGTTAAAGGGATTGCGGAAACAATGTAAACTAAGAATTAATTTCAACATGTCACAATATACGATTATGTCGATCAACATCGCTTGGTTTCCCCTTCCAAAAATAAGAGAAATTAACGGCGGTGTTTTTGTTTACAATTTGAGAAAAATGTTATTTAGTCGCGGGAACTCTTCATGTTTTTAAAAGCATTTCTAGAACACTGTAGGAATCTGTCGAAAGTGACTTGCACTATTTCAAAGCTATTCATGTGCCTTCCTTTCTGTATAACTCCGAAGAGCGAGACCTGTTTACGATCACTTGGAAGGACCAATTGTCTTACAACTTTTCATGTATATACTCACTTAAACAGTTCTTCAGTTCAGGAGTCCCTGTTAGTTCCAAGCTCGGGCGTGTCCAACATCTTCGGGGATGTCAGCATTCTGAGCTGGAAATGGTGAATGTCGCCCGACTGAACGGCTCCTCCTTTTCCCCAATCTGTCTAACTGAGCCATGCAATACCGGCAATCACCGCACGGCGTCGCACACTTCCCCTTGTCTCTGCTGCACAACATACAGAAGAAACACTCCCTCTCACAGGCTCTTTCCAACTCCTCGGCGATGACCACACCAAGGACAGCACTGGACACTATCATCACCACTAGGGTTGCTCTGAACCAGCCCATCATGCAAGCAGGAGTCTGGTCTCGATTGTGATGTAACAGCTGGAAGACTTAGAGGCAGCAGGTGAAGCGTAAGTTCCGATCTTCAAGGTTCATTACGTTTTATATATCCAAGTACAATTTTTCCTTACAGAATGTCAAACAGATTGCTAATCTCTTGCACAATCGATACAGAGTGTTTTTCTATCAGTATGATTATAGTACACCGATGACTTTTAATGAATGAAATATGTAAGAAAAACCTCAGGTGCAGAATCATGAGATTGTGTTGATGTATCTCTATTCTTTGCCGTGTTATTTATACCATAGAGTGAACTGATATTATACATCGAACTGTTATCAAACCCTTTGCTTCAGCATTTTCAGTGACAGTTTTCAACACGGGCTTTGAAGTGATGAAATGTCTAACAGAGCTGATAATTGTTTTCCTGATTTCAGATAAGAAGGTTACGGGGGCAGCTGGCAAAACGACAAATTCACAGGTGTCTTATCTGTACTGATACTGGCAAGAGGTGACGAACTTTCATACTGGTCGGTATCGCTGATTTAGCTCGTGCCAACCAATTTATGCATGAGAGAGCGATCATCTTTGTCACATCCAACGCCCCTGATTATTTCCTCCGTTCGATGTCAGTTTGCTTTCATACCTATCTCTCCGTGAGCACGTGCATCCGTTCGCTTGTCTAGTATTGACACTGAGGATAGTTTTTTTGTCGTTCTCCTATATATTCTCACCATGTTCATCACTGCTAATCTGCTTTTGAGAGACTGTCAGCTGGTACGCTTAATTTTACCTTTGCCCCTTCTAAAGATCTTTATTTGTCCTCTGTCATACCAGACAAATTAAGAAAAAAAGGTGGTTATTTATAGCATCTATGATAGTAAATTTCAAAATAGCTAGGAATGACAACGTGCTTGGGTGATAAGAAAAACGTTCCTGTTGATAGAAAATGACGCCACCTGCATTCATTACAAACGTTCTACTTCGATATAGTTTGCAACACTTTAACCCAATACGACGTTCACTGTGCCACAGTCAACATCGTCAGTGTTGTCGCGCTCCAATTGGAGCTCCAGCTGACTGTTTAAACATTCTTATAATATTGTCTTTATCACATATCCCGTCGATGAAACTGCACAGAACGCTAACAATAGCTTTTTTTCTCGGTAGAGTGTGTACGGGTGTTTTCTATACTGAATGTGTTCTGTAAGTGAGAACAGTGGACGTCGTATTGGGTTAAATTGTTGCAAAATCTCTCAAAGGAGAACGTATGCAATGGATGCAGTTGGAGTTATTTTCTATCGCCAGAAACGTTTTTCTAATCACCCAAGCACGTTGCAATTCCAATCTATTTTGAAATTCACTGTAATATCATAATTAAGTTTAGCTCATAACGTAATCATTGGTGCCATATGAGAGAGAGAGAGAGAGAGAGAGAGAGAGAGAGAGAGATAGGCAATTTTATTTCGTTATTCAAACGATTAGTTCCGATGCTCTTCATTGGTATTCTCACCTTCTTTCTTAGACAGGAAAAGACATTGATAAAACAATGGTATAAAGACAGATAGCAAAGGAGTGGACAGGATAAGGAAATCAAGTACTTGGCCCCGATTTACACTTTGTGCCGGACATTTGTCAGTTTTTGTCATGACCGACTTTTAGTGGTACGATTTGTCGCTACGCCATTCCAGCAGTAAGGTGTCGAATACAGAGTTTGAAACGCAGGTGTAACCTTTGACCAGATGTTGTCTGTATCTTCGTAAAGGTGTAAATAGGGAGTGTTCAGAATTTACTTCCAGGGGGGCCATGAGGATTTTCAGGGGGGGGGGCACCTATTTTCCCCAAGAAAAATTAGGGGGGGGGCAGACAAATACCACAATCTTTTAGGGGGACTAAGGAAAAAAAATATAATTAAATATTTGCCAAGAAGTCCTGATCTATAAAATTACGCATGGCTGTCAAAATCATTCGGTGAAAAATTTACAAATTTGCTATCTCCTCCGTTGAAAAAAGTTTGATTCTCCATTTCTTCTGTATGTGCATCCAGACGATTGTGTGCATCAATACTAAGGTGCCAGATTGTTGCAATATTGACCACAGCATCCTGTGTAAACAAGAAATTTTCTGTAATTTAAAAAGTGATCTCAGTTATAATGTATGAATCAAGGAGAATTGTGGGTAGGCTCACACATTGTGTAATGATACTAATACTTTAGAATCCTATTCGTTCTGATTTGTATGATCAAGGATTTTTCAGTGACGGCTGGCAAAAAAGACCAAAAAACAAATGACAATGTAACGTGTTTTGTTTCCTGTCATCTGAAAACATGCGCATCATGACTATTTGAAAAATGTGAAATATGTATGCTCTGTCAACTTTGAAGAAAAATGTACTGCTGACAAAATGTGAACTTTAACCTATCCAGGGTATCTGCATTTACGAACATTGAATTGTGAATGGAACTACCAGAAATATAACATATACATTATGTGAATTCATGTTATGGATAAGGTGTTATTTTCAACAAAGGTTCTGAAATATTTCTCAGAATGGTTGCTTTCGGTGGCAGCCACTTTGTTTTATGGCAACCATATTTGAAAAAAGAGAGTTGGGTTTCCCCAATTATCACCGTGAGTCTGCAAGTTATTCTGCATCATCTGATGAAAATGTATGCTGGACTTGTGCATGTAACATCTCACTTTCAATAAATATCTGGAGACCTACAAATTGTATAACATTAAACTTCAAAGATAGATATCACTTTGCCAATTATGTGCTCCTACAATTTCTCACTGAATTGTGTGTGCTTAGCTTGTCTTTGTGTATATCATGTGAATCAGTGAGAAAACTTACATTGTAGTCATGTTTGTTAAAAGTACAGAGAGGATTTGCATGGTACCCCAGAATGCATGACTGGTTTTGCCTTGTAATGAGATAAATAATCCTGGGTTTGATGCAAATAGCGATTTTTCTTGGCATAAGGTAGCAGACTACCAAGGGGCTATGCAAAATTAGTCATTGCATATGATTGCATACAATGTAGAAATGTCAGAAAACATACTGGGAATATTGTCAATTTCATGAAACCTTTACAAATGATCCACTTAAAGATGCTTTATTGAAAAATATAGAACAAATACCGTGTCACTGAGCTTGATAATTGTATGTTTTCCTTTGAAAAATCACTGATGCAAAAATGCTGACTCTGCCTTTTTTCACAACGTTTATTACATTAAATCGTTAAATGAGGTGGCATCTTTGTTATTGGATGAGTAACTTCATACATGATGTTTCTATCAGAAATAGAACTTGTAGAGGATACTTAAGAATCAAGAGTATAATGAAATAATATTTTTGCCCACAATGGCCATTGTTTTCCTTGAACAGGTCAAATTTGCAGTAAATTCATGTGTGGAGCTCAAAATCAAGATGTAATGGATCATTGAATGTAAATTATCTCACAATGTAAATTAGGAACACTTATTTTACAAGCTACAATATGAGTGATTTCTAGAAAATGACTATATTCTTGGTATTGGGTAGTCCCGCACCTTAAAAGAGTGTACCTGCCACAGTCAAATTTTTGTCATCGCAAGTTGATCAATTCATTTCCACCTATGGGAGAGTACTTATGAAAAAAGTGAGACAACTTGTCCAGATAGTGAACACACCCTGCTTTGTGTATTATTAGTATATTAATTCTTCCTCTGAGTACTTGCTACTGGTATATAATGTTAAAAACAACTTGGCAAAATTTACAACCAAAGTGTTTCATATAGACCACTGAATAACAACATCTCGGACAAAGTAATCGTAAAAAAAAATCAAGAGACGGGTGATAAAATGGATCATTTATGGAGGACATTATGAAAGAAATATTCATATTTGATAATTAACTTTTCTTCAGAAATTTACAACTTGATTTCTTTATTACCTTAGCCTTCCCAGAAGTGTGCTGCTTGCGTGCCTGCAAAACATGCTTTTTATGGCCACTTAATTGTAACTCTGAAAAGATTTTTTATGTCACTGATTAAATGACCACTCAGTATTGTTCCTGCAAAGTGTGATAAACTTTTCACACTGTATACGTCTGTGTGCGTATGCATGCATGTATTTGTTGGAAGGGGGACATGGAAATCACCAAGGAAATATGAGGGGGCTATAGAGTTTCTTCATAATTTACCAGGGGGGGGGGCATCGAAAAAATCACCAGGAAAATGGAAAATCCTCCAGGCCCCCCTTGAAGTAAATTCTGGACACTCCCTCAATCGTGTATGTATGTCAGACGAGAAGCAAGATAGAATTTGCCGTGGGGATAGTGTTCCAATTTTACAATAAGCTTACGTAGCGCGTCTTTTGGTTTTTGGAACTCATTTTGAAAAGGGATAGAATGCATTTGAATTTCAAATATCCTCACAGCTTATTCCAGATTGGAAAAGAGAATAGTTCACGAGGTACACGCGGAAAGTTTGTGCAAATGTTAAACCCTTTCAGTTTCGATGCATGCATTACCTTAAAGCATAATTGACACATCGTCACTGTATTTGATAAAACCTCCCAAGTGGTCATTTTTGACAGTAATTCTCATTTTCGTTTTTCGTATTCCCTTTTCCAAACTCGCCTTATATCCAGATTACAATGGCTGCCTGTCGTTGCACTCTTAGGCTCACTGACCCCTGTTGTCTACGATATGTTGGTTGTCTTCTTCTTATTTCCATACGCACTACAAGTCATTCGTATTTCTTATTTTCAGCAAAGATTGATTAAACACACACTCCCTATACAATAAATCAATGCTACTCATTCATTTGAGGTTCAACCATTCACTGATTGGTTTTGAGAAAGGTTTTCCTGTTTCCAAAGTATGCCTTTTTTTACTTTCCTAGTCATTGTGAGAGTCTGAAAATCTTCCACATGCATTGTATTCTTTGGGCGCAGATTAAATGCCAGGTGACAAGATTATACCTCAGTTAGCAGGTCCATAAGTTTAGAAACAAATCTTCAACACAAGGGGATAAATTGAACCTCTTTGTAAAATTACATTCTTTCTTTATGCTTGCTTTAGTATACATGGCTTGATTTATTTATAATAGACAGTGTGATGTATTCTCATATATTATATGTGCGTACTGTGAATTGTACGGAAGGCGATTGGAACTAATTTGGGATACTTGAATTGTGAAGTAGTGTCGGTTTAATCTGCAAATGTAAGCTCATCTGCTTATCTTTATAAGTTATGCACCAGGGGGGGGGGCACGTAATACTTTTGAGAAATTTCAAAAATATGAAGATACTATTATCCCGAATTAGTTCCAATAGTGTTAAAGGAAAAATGATGCATTAACATCACGTGTTCGAAGAAAGAGAGAGTCATTGCTGACAGTGTGCAACCTTTGACCCCTTGTCAGAATGAACTTTAGTTAAACGTTGTAATCCAATGCAGGTGAAGTAAGTGAGAGGCGGCGAAGAAGAGGAAACAACGAAAAAAGTAGTGTTTATTACAAATATGCGACGCTTCTACAGACAGTGATACCACTATTTACCAAGAAATACTTTTGACATGCAATTTTAAGTTTTATGTGAAATGAAAAGAGAAAAAACACATGAAATTGAGGCCGATGATATTGAAAAGTACTTCATTTTTTTTAATTCAATGAATAAAGAGTGTTCATCGGGATACTTAATTCATACACGAAATTTTGATAGAATACGGAAATTCCAATCGTGTTTTTTGAAATTTCAGTAGAAAGTAGACCAGGGGCATTAAGTTTTGGCTTAAGTCATTTGCCAGGGGGAGATCTCTGCACCTTACAGGATCATTCTTTTTATATTTTGATGAAGGATTTTAGAGTCAATTGGTCAATTCATAGGTTAAAATGAATAGATATTACATCAAAGGACACCAATAGGATTTGTTGTGTCTGTAAGACTTGCTTGTTGAGTCCATCTTTTTTTTCCAAATGAAAGAACTGATAGGAACGGCAACTAAATCGGCATATGCCATTGTTTTCAATAACACTGTGTAAGAAAAAAGTGTGTATGTGAATATAATTTGAGTAAACTCCGGAGCCAATTCGTGTCTAGAATGTAGTTTTTCTCTGTACTAATATTTAATATCAACAAAACATTCACGTTGGTACGTTGACGTCTTCGTGGTCAGTTTATCGCTGTAATTGCACTACGTGGCTTTATAATGCTAAAATGTAACGTCAATATATGATAAGAACAGAAACTTTCATTCAAAGACGAAAATGCCGCCGAAACAAAAAAGTCATCCTTTCGACCCAGCAAAAACGACAAAACTGTTCTCTTATTAGCCAGAGGACGCCCGATCATCCAACGCATGCGCACACTGTTTATATCAGTCTAAAATCAATGAGGGAAGTAATCGCTGATTCGGTGCATTATGTTGGAGATTCTTTTGGCCAAGCTCTGCAGTCTGGCTTCTTCGTCGCCATCTTTGATCTCCACTGTGGGTAGCATGTCAACTTCTGAACCCATGTCTCCTATCTGATCTGTCGAAGGAACAAGAGACAAAAATATGTCGTCAATTCGTTTTTGAATAAGCTTATAACACAATCTGGATACTCATATGACAGCAATATTAACAGATTTTGTCGGTAACTTCTTAGATTCCTGTCTTTAAAGATGTAGCTTCCTCTTTGGCATAGCCGGTGCGCACACTGACATTGTAATATTACTGGTCCTGAGTTTTTCAGCATGGCCTAGGGAATAAAATGAAATACGAACTTCTCTGTTACATTTTCCACTTTACTGTCCTAATGCAATTAATGCCATATTGTCATCAATGCTAAAAAACAAAAAGAAACGAAAACAAAACATAAATAAAACAAAAACTTTATATTCATTAAGGTAGAATGCGCCTCGAAAGTAAAAGACTTAAACTTTTGCTCAAACTTTCCTGAAAGAATTATTCAACCATTCTCCTGCAAAATCAAGAATAAAAATGGGGAGTTACCGTGCAAATTTTGGTACTAGAAAAACAACCCATGATTTACCGATATTTAAATTCAAAATGGCAGCCATTCCCGTGATAACTCTATTGAGAAAAATAAAATTTTCGAATTTCTAAAAACTAAGCCAATGAAAAGTTTTCTTACGCTAAGAGCTTTAAAATGAACTCCAACAAGTGGTAGATCAGAAAAGAATTGTAAAAGTTTGAGAGTCCGAATATCTGTCCCCGAGGCGCGATCTACCTTAAATATCACTCTTGAACTTACTGCTCATGAGCTGTCTGTCTTGGATAAAATCAACTCTCCTGGGTTTATTGATAGAGTGCAGGGTGTTGAACTCAGCGACCGTTAGGGTGTTCTGCCTTCGTTTGCCAAACCTCAGCAGTGCCGATGGCATGGGTTTTGTGCCGCTTGATCGCTCTTTAACGGTTTTTGACATGTTCAATCGTCGCCTGAAACAGTGCCTGTCCTGTCCCTGCCCGCACCGTCGTTGAGATCCCGTTTGGCCAGCTAGCACAGTCTCGTGGACAACGAGACCCGAACAGATAACGAGAGTCAGAACGGTCCATTTAGTTGCATACATAATGAAGTCACACGAAGTCTGTGAGAAAGTGGAGAAGACACAGAGTGTTAAAGGAGATTACAGGAGATTAAAGAGATTAAAGGAAATAACATAAAACCTCAGCTTGTAGCTCTGATTTCAAATCTACAAGTAGGGAACATTCCATTGTTAATTCTAAAGAGAGCCACTACGTATATATATATATATATATATATATATATATATATATATATATATATATATATATATATATATATATATATATATATATAAACTTTAAAATTATGTCGCATTTCGTCGGTCAGCAAGGAAAATATAATTTGGAAAACTCCAGGCCAGACTAAAGAACAATGGGTAAACATTCAGAAAACAACAACAATCAAGATCAGTGTCAAGAGAGGGCATAAATGGCACAAATTGTTCAATTAACTCTTCATGCCATATATTTATCCTATTATTATTCATAAAGAAACATTGATCGTACCAGGTGTCGAATCCTGGTCTAAAGCATCCGCGCCAAGCAGTTAGGGTAGATAAGACCCGTCTTTGGGCCATCTTGCATTTTAAAACGCATTACGTTTTTATGGGTGGTTCATATCTTGTTATCCAACGACAATGATTTTATATACTATATATATATAAAATCATTGTCTTTGTTTCACATAATGTAAAGGTAACATTTCATTCTGTTATTTGAAGTAATGTATGGGCGAATGAAGTTCTGATTAACCTTTTGGGTGCTTTAATTTTTCCTACCAAAATTTCAGTGCAACATTTTACCACTTTTTATGAAATTTCTGTAATGTTTTTGATAATTTTGGACCAAATGGACATCACATTTCATTGGCTACAGTTTTTCATCAAAAATTAGGCAAAAGTCTGAAAAATTTTGACTGGGGTACATTTTATAAAAATGACAAAAGTTGACTTTGGCGCTCAAAGGGTTAAGTTGGCTACAAAGTGTGACCCATAAAGTATATACGAAGGCCTGGAGGATGTGTGAACGGGTGCAATTGTCCTTCTCTGTTGTACCCTCTTATATTAGCATCATCACAATGATAATGGTAGTGTAGTTGCAAGGATGCTTCAAACAAGACAACATATGCGAATGCTCAGTTGCTTTCAACTGGATGAGTGGAAATTTGAAGACATGCGAATTTTATGGGTAAAAGTGCCTCCCCAGTCCAGCAGTTGATTAGATCGTGGACAGGAAACGATTATCTAGTTTGCAAAATTTGGTCTACCTCTTTTACTGGCTCATTTTAGAGCTCGTAGAGTAACTAAAGTTTTTGCTGGCTTATCTGTTATGAAAATTTAGAGTTTAATTTTTGTCTACAGAGTTATCAAAGAATGGTTAAGTTTAGAGAATGTTTGAAAGTTTCCCATGGGAAAGTCTGAGTAAAAGTTTTAGATTTTTAATTTCGAGGCGCATACTACCAGAAATGAGTTAACTGAGTTACACTATCTTCCGATCAGAATGAGTTAAGCTACGCCATTCAGTAAATGATGTGGGGCTAAGAGGCCTCTTTGGTAAAACCACAGAGAAACATAGACAGAGTCGCAACGGGTATTGTTTTAGGCGTGAAGCGGTTACGTAACCCATCCATGTTCGCCTCGCCTCAGGTAGTCTGGCAGAGACCCTGCGATTCGCGTTCTTCCCTGTTGGAACACGCGCGCGCCCTTCAGAGACGCGACGCGAATCCCAGGGTCTGGACGTTCTTGCAAGC